>VALG01016176.1:0-12939 GCA_009835305.1 Ipomoea purpurea | reverse complement strand
ATGATTTTTTGGAATCCGATGGCCATTTTACTTTGTTTTCAGGTCATATGGAAAGAAGGTATACTAATTCTATAGATATTGACTTTCATGGTGATGTGTTTTGATTTCAAGGATGGTATTGGACCGAATCTAATTTCTATTGATTTGGAAACTCACGAAAAGAAGACTATTTTTACTAGTCAAGGAAGGAAAACTACTCTTACAATTGCTTTCAATCCAGCTGGGCATGTTCAAGTTTGCAGTGAGACAAGCGTTAATCAAATTCAAGAATGGAACGATAGATATATCTTTTGGAATATGGGAGCATATGTTCGAACTTTCCATGAGAGTTTGAAATTACTTTAGTAGATAGAAATGAAAATACTCTATTCATGGAAGGATGTAAGGTTTTGCTTTCTCCTTGTATTAACCATGATTGATTGGAACATGGGACCATTCTCGTACTCAAGGATTAAACATGCTGTTTATTAATTTAGTTATTATACTAAAATATTTCATTATATTTACAATATTTTGTTTTTAAATTTTAATTCATACATTTAGTTTACATGCAAAATAAGTGGCTATTCAATTTGGGTAGGTTTATCCATCGGAGTGGATGCACATTTCCAAAAGGTTCACAAATGTAGGGAAAATATTATTGGCAGTGGTTAGATGGTCATTTGGGTTGTCAAGAATTAAGACATCATGAGCTTTCAAATGATGATGGGTGATTTTTTTAAGAAATAAATTTAATTTCTGTTGATTTGATAACACAAGAGAGGAAGATAATTTTTACAAGTCAAGAAACAAAAAAACTCTTCATACTTATTTGAATCAAGTTGGGCAATTTCAATAATGGATGAAATGTGGCAATTATATTATGTGTTTAACGAATTAATTAATTAAACAATCACAATTCACAACCAAAATAAACAAGTACGTTTATTGATAATATTGCAATAATATGCATTATCTAAACTTTTGTAAAAAGAAAGCCTCTTGTACATGAGTCGGTTGGATTACAATTTATCAAATTTTCAGCACCAATGTCAAAACAAAACCTCATCTCTATAAGATAGTTGGCACCTGTAGAATTAGCCTTACATATAAGATTGGCACCGCGCCCTGTGATCTGGTTAAGTGCTCCCATAAACAAATTATAAGTTTGAAGTTTAGAATGATCCGGGATAATATTATGCTTGGTAAGATCATTTTTTATATTACTAAATTTTTGGTGTAAAGATAAGGCCTTCTTGAAATATTGAAATTGATTAAATTTGTTATTCGAAATTGTACCATGAGAATTCCACTCATGGATCCAAAATTCTTCATCGCTTAATTTGCTCTCAAGACTAGGCCAATTGTCTAATAGTTCTTCTCTTAATGCCTCAGAAAGCTGCATATTGAAATTATAAAAGGTTAAATAATATCTAATATTTAACTAACAACAATAACAATAATAACTCACCATATGCTTATTGTATTTGACTGGATGATCTGGTTTTGGTGGACTATTACCTGCCTTATCAGATGGCCATAACCCGTGAATACTGAGTGACTCTTTAACCTTTTTTTTTACGCAAATTTGAGACACATGACACAAGCCGGGGGGCCAATATAAAGATAGTGTAAAAGTTTCCCATGAGGGGGGGAGGGGGAGGGGGAGAGGGAGGGCGTTTTCTTGGACCAACAAATGGTGACGGAGGGAGGGAAGAAGCATTTGATTTTATATACCTTGGTTGAGTTTTTTGAAAACATAAAATAAAAACAAAAACAAACATAAAAATTTTCATCTTTCAGAATGTTACGTATAAATTTTATAAAGGATAATACAAGTAAAATAATATGAAGAGTTTGGGCTTATATATATTGGCACCTCTGATCTATCTTCAAAAAATAAAAAATCTTGACATAGACCTCTAACAAATTTCCTAATTTTTAGCCACTTCTAACAAACTTCCTCTAACTTTTACTCTAACAAACTTACTAACTCACATGGTTTAATTTTGTGCGCTGTCTCTCTCTCAGTACTGCCCATTTGGCTCTCTCAGTCAGAAATTGGTTGGCATTGGGGGGGGGGGGTGGGGCATGGGAATTTTTTTATTTTTTTTTAATATTTTTTGTGTGTAAATCACACTGTGGTCGAGTCTTTCTCTGTCCGTTTAACGGTCCAGATCCACCCAATTCGCTCGGTGAGGCACAGAAGCTGGCCCAAAGAGAATCATCACGTAGTAATATATATATATATATATATATATATATAGTGGCGGACTCCAAAATTTTTGTTCCAGTGAGCAAAACATTAAAACAAAAGATAGCTTAAAAAAGTTGAAACAGTGTAAGAAGTTAAACCATAAATATTGTTAGAATATGAAAAAAAATAAAAAAAATTATATTAAAAATATGAAAACATAATGTAATTGATAAAATAATGCCTAATAAAAAAGACATTATAAATTACACGTCTTATTATTAATAGAAATACATTATAAATATATATTTGTATTATTTTTTTTTGAAAAAGGTACACAAATTTACGTCTATATTATTAAAAAAAATACATTGAAAATTACATATTTTTTATAATTTTTTTTGAAAAGAATAACTTTTATTAATAAAAAATACATTATAAATATATATTTTATTATTATTTTTTGAATTATTTTTATTATTATTTTTTGAAAGGATACACATTGTTATTATATAAAAGTAATTACATATAATTTTTGATTCTTGAAAGCCTAATTGCTTGGGAGGCCTTGGAGCCACTGCTATTCAAATAGCAGTAAAAACACAACAAGGATCACACCCTAAGAGAGAATCGAACCCTTGCCCTTTGTACAAACACACGCTTCTTTACCATCTAACTGACTTGCTTTTTGTTAACATTCACTGTATTTATTTTAACTTATACTAATCATAATACTATATATACATACAATATACCATACAAAAGGTTTAATAAGGGGTGGGGGTGGGGTGGGTGAGTCCAAAGCTGCCGTACATATATTGTGAATCTAGTGAAACCCCCTAGTCAAGTGAGCTTGTGAGTCTCATCCTGTTTGTTTATTTTTTGTTTTTGAACGGTTCAGATGTGATAATTTTTTAATCCATGACGGATTACATTGAAGAGTGGAGAAATGAAGATTGGTTTTGTGATTCCAGTAAGGATGTCTAGAGCTTTCCCATATAACCTTTGGTAGGGACTAGAAAGATCAATAATAGGAGAGGGAAGCGTGTTTATAAAGAACACTGCATGCATGACACAATGTCCCCAAAAATTCTAGAGGAAGGCGAGCTTGAAAACGGAGAGATCTAGCAACATTTAAAATATGTTGGATGCTTACGCTCAACTATGACATTTTGTTGCGGGGTGTTAACACAAGACCGCTGATGAATGATACCATTCTCAAGAAAAAATCATCCATCTTAAACTCAGAACCATTATCACTTCGAATGGATTTAATCAAGATTCCAAAATTGAGTGAAAACATAGGCATGAAATCTTTTCACAAATAATCTTGTTTCAACTTTGTTTTTTCATCAAATGAAGCCAAGTAAATCTCGAGTAATCATCAACCACAGTAAGAAAATAGCATTCCCCTTTCAAGGAGCAAACGGGAAAGGCCCCCAAAATTCAACATGTATTAATTCAAAGCAGGAATGTGAACTAGTAACACTTATTGGAAGGGGGAACACTTGTGTTTAGCCAAATGACATACATCACAAGCCTTATTATTATTGTTCCTAGAAACTCCAATAATCACAAATGAGATGTAGTTTGTTGATTGGGAAGTGCCCAAACCTTCGATGCCATACCTCAGATTTACTGCATTGCAGGACAAACTGTCTATTCTACACTTCCTGTGATTCCTCCATTAGATAGATGCCTTTTTCTTCACTAGCTAAACCAACTACCTGACATGACTCCCTTGAATCATGCACTGTTTTGACATGAAGGTTAGCTTCTAAGCATCATCTTGAATTAAACTTGCTCACAGATATAATATTGAATTTGAAAGAAGGAATATGTAGTGCCTCTGTCAGCCATAGATTTCCATTGAACAGCCTAGCATCACCTATATTGTTCAACTGCGATGCATTGCCCCGTAGGGAGATTCACTTCGATATTGTTAACTGTGTGATGATTGATCAAGGAATAGGGAACACACAATATGATATGTGGCCCCTGAATCAAGAATCCAAGTGCAAGAGTTTAAAGATAATGACATACATAGAACTTGCCTTCTTCAGAATTGTGAGATTTTTCAAACTTTGGAGTCAAGGCTGTTGTAGCAGTGACATTTGAACCAGAGGGGCTATTTGAACTGGAAGATCCAGATGCTTCGCCTGGCTGTGTCTGAAGGAAGGAAATCAATTTGTGCAACTGCTTAGAGGTTATTCCCAGATCACTAGGACTGTTGAAGGATGCAGCTGCACCTTGTTGTTTCCCTTTTGATTTAAAACCTTGCACCCAACCAGGTGGATACCCGTGTTTCTTGTAGCATCTATCAACTGTGTGTCCATTCATGCCACAATAGGTACATTTAGCCTTCATATGTTATTTTTCCTACCATTATAGACATTCAAAGCAGTAGCAACAGTTATCTTCATTCATGCATGTCTGAATTGCATTAGATTTTTTTTTATATCCAGGTTTCCTAAACTCAAATGAGTTGTTATGATCTACCTCTCTAATTTTTCAGACATAACAAACACCTTATAGACTTCAGGCAGGGGATCTAACACAAGAACACTCGATTTCAAGTTACTATAGTCCTCATTCAAGCCTTGCAGGAATAAGATTACCTGATCAGTCTCTCTTTCCTTTCGAATTGTTTCAACCAAATTGCAGGAGCATCTGGGAGTGCATTTACATAGAGGAATCGACCTTAAGGTGTTCATCTCTTCCCATAGGGTTCTGCATTTTGTGTAGTATTCATTAACAGAGAATGATCCTTGTCGTAGACTATGAATCTCACTTTACAAGATGGATATGCGTTGTGCGTCCCTTTGCGAGAACCTTCTTCTCAGATCCTCCTAGACGTCTCAGCCCTGTCGAGATGCATAATACTTTGCCCTATGGACGAGTGGACTAACTTGAAGATCATGAGGTTGCACCGTCTCCATGCGGCGTACTGAGCTTGTTCCTTGTTCGGCGGCGTGATGCTTCCGTCCACCAAGGTCCATTTATTCTTTACTTTGAGAGTATCTGCATCGATATGCTCCATGTGCCGTAATTCGAGCTGGCTGTCAAAGGTGGACTCACAAGGACCAGGGATGGACTGTCGTTTGCACTAAGAAATAGAGGATTCTCTAGATCCTCCGTATTGAAGTTCCTTCGAGCTCGAGATGATGGACTCCTCTGCGGAATCACCTCAGGAGTTGTTTGAATCGGCGATTAAACGAGAGGCGTAGCTGTCTACCCTCCCTGACTGGTACTGCGGCTCTAGTGACGACGGCGGCATAGGAGTGTCGCGGCTCTGATACCATGACGGATTACATTGAAGGGTGGAGAAAGGAAGATTGGTTTTGTTATTCTGGTAAGGATCAATTCGAAGAAGAAGATACAACAGAGATGAGAGAATATATACAAGCTAGCGGTTATAACTGCCAAATGGTGAAAGTACAAGAATGCTCCATTACAAATGAGCTTGGCAGTTTATATATTTGTATCATCTAATAATCCACGTGCGCTGTGCGTTTTTGTAGATAGGGCTGTTGTTGTCTTTTCGCGTTGTCTTTATTATGTTAAGCGTGTATTGTCGCCGGTTTTATTGGGTGTGTGGAGAGTTATATTAGGAATGCATCTTTTTTTCTCTCCCCTTGCGTCGATTCATTGATCCTCATCAGTAGTTTCACTGTAGCCATTGTTTCGTATCTCTCGCTTAATCTCCCTCTGGTAGGTCGTCTGAGTGTTTTTCATGGCGGGTTCGAGCACTAGGTCGTCCAAGCGTCTTAAGAGCTCCTCTTCTGGTTCCATTGCAAGTATTCCTATTTACCGATTCCTTTTTTTTTTTTGAGTTATTTTTGTTTCTTGCTTTGGGGTTTTTATACTGTTCCAAAGGTGTTTGGTTTTTTTATCCAGTTTATTGTATATTCCTATTTTTTGTTTCTTTCTTATTTTTTGTTGTTGCTCCCTTTTATTTTATATTCCTAATATGATATTTTGCAGCTAAAGAGGACAAATTAAATGGTGACACTAGGTCTCGGCAAAGTGAACATCTCCATTATTGTGTTGAAATTTTTTTTCATTCTTTCCTTGATTTACATGAGAAGGTAATCAACAAGTTTTAGTAAAACTTATTTCATTGTTCTTTTCTTTGGTTTATCCTTTTCTTATCTCTAATGCTACTGTTCTGCTTCACCTTTGGCTTATGCATGCAGTATTCTGTATTAAACTATATTATTTCAGCTTGCTAGTTGTATAATATTTCTATTGCTACACTAGTATTCCATGAGGACCTTGATAATTTAGAGGGTAGGTAGTATTTTGAATCACCTCTGTCAAAGCATTACCAAATGCATTTATTTATGTGCAGAGGAATGTTCGAGAGGGTGTAAAGTTGTCAAGATTTTTATTTTTATTTTTTAAAAGTTTTTATTTAGTTTAAACCTCTTTTTAAACCCCTATAGCAAGGCTACAGTAGATTAGTGGTCGGTAGGAACTATTTTATTTATGTTTAGCAGTTTAGTTTAAACTTAAGAAAAGAACTGTCTTTTCTGTAGACTTTCTCCGGTTCCAAAGAAGAAATACGAATATAACCTGTTTTATCAAAATCCATTTTCCGCTAGCACTTGAGGGAGATGGTTCGGCTACTTTTTCGTTGTGTTTCAAGACTCCTTTCTCTTCAATTGCCCACATATATAGTGTCAAAAGGGATATGATAACCTGCAGAATGAGTTGTTGATTGTAGTCTTTCTCCTATAAAATAGGATATGATGATGGAGCTTATTTATACGGTTGATGAAGCTCACCATTTTTTGTTTTGAGAATTCGATCATAGTTTAGAGCATCCGTAATAGTGTAGTTCTTTTGTGATTAAAAAAGAAAAAAGAAAAAAAAAAAAAGCAAGTTGTGAACTCTCATTTCCCTCACCCCCGCCATAACAGGTAATGGTTGTCTTCAACTCTTTCATTGCTTCATCTATTGTATTAGAGACAGTGCACGTGAGCTAGAAGGCAGATCTAATGCAACACTTAGAAGGTCTGTTGTGATAAGATAGTTATAACTTCCTAACCTCTAAAACTGTCTTCTTAACTGTCTCCTTCCATATACTAAAAGCTCTGTAACCGTGCTCAAGAGAATCAATTCAATACACACTTACTTCCTTCAATGCTCTGAACATATTTTTCCTTTTCTTCTCCACGCATTCCGTTATGGTATCAGAGCTCCGATACCATTCATACGCCGCCGCCGCATCCGGCGTCGGAAACAACAGTCCGAAGACACAAGGTGCCTCTCCGACCGGCCAATCGCCCGTTCAAGCCACCCCAGAACTTGTTCCGCAGCGGAACTTCTTCAATCGCCTCCCAGGAAAACCTAATTTCGGAAAAATTGGAGAATCCTTTTCTCCTAGGCGCTAATGACAATCCGACCTCGATTCTGGTTAATCTGCCCCTAATCGGAAGTTCCAACTATGGAACCTGGTCAATTTCCATGAGAATTGCACTTGAAGTTAAAAACAAATGGTGTTTGGTTGATGGCAGTACGACAGCTCCAGGCAGAGACATCGCTCAGTATTCCATGTGGCGACAGTGCAATCTCTTGGTGTGTCCATAGCTGTTCAAGTTAGTGCACCCCTCCATAGCCCAAAGTGTGACACACTTTGACAGTAGCAGAGACATTTGGGAGGATTTGAGGAGACGTTTTTCACAACATGATGCTCAGAGGATCGCAATTCTACAAAACGACATATACAGCTTGAAGCAGCAGTCATTGTCAATAAGCGATTACTACACCAATCGCGAACTCTGTGGGAAGAATTGAATACATTGAGGCTTCTTCCCGTTTGTAGATGTGTTCCAAGATGTTCCTGCGACTTACATTGTAATGGCAGAAAAATTGGAAAGGCAGATTAACCTAACCAATCTGAGCTTGGGAAACCTAGATATTAATCATGCCAACGCAGTACACTCTGGCCAAGATCCCAGTAATGAGGAAGGCATAGCTGTAGCTTTTAATAATTTTAATGGCAGACGAAGCAGTGTGAATAAACCAAAGTGCACTTACTACGGAATGATGGGGCACACTGTGGACAAGTGCTACAAAAAACATGGTTATCTTCCTGGTTGGGTGCCGGGATTCAAGTCAAGAGGGAAACAACAAGCTGCGGGGGCAGTCACAGATAATGCGGGTGAACTGGGCATCTCATCCGAGCAACTTTGAAAGATTATGGCCATCATACAAGCAGGACAGTCATCTGTGTCGAACACTAATGCAGCAGTTCACTTGACACCTGCATTTGATGAAAATCATAATGATAAGGAAGGCAAGTATTTTCAATCACAAGTTAATTCCCTTATACTTGGTTCATCCACATGGATTCTTGATTCCAGGGCTACAAATCACATTGTATGCTCCCCCGATTTCTTTGATAGTTGCCACACTATTAATGGGGCAAAGGTAAATCTACCCACTGGCCAATGCGTTCCAGTCACTCATATAGGAGATGTGAGAATGAATGACACCATGTGGTTAAGAAAGGCTCTATATATACCTGCTTTCAAGTTTAATATCATCTCTGTTAGTAAGCTTCTTCAAGACACCACCTATAAACTAATCTTCATGGATGGGCAGTATTTGGTTCAGGGGATTCATGGCAGATGGATGGTTTAGCTAGACAAGAGATGGGGCTGTACATCTTGTTGAGACCACCACAAATGCCGGAAGCAAAGAACAATATGTAGTGTAGTAGTGCTAGGCTTTGGCACCAACGATTGGGACATTTCCCAATCAATAAACTACATCTTTTTAGTAGCATCAATGTTACAGGAAATAAGGCTTTAGCTTGTGATATATGTCATTTAGCTAAGCATAGGCGTACTGTTTTTCCATCTAGTACTTCTACTTCAAATGCTTGTTTCGATTTAATACATTTTGATATATGGGGGCCATTCCCGGTGTGTTCTTTAAAGGGAAAACGATACTTTCTAACAATAGTGGATGATTTTTCAAGGTTCACTTGGCTACATATGATGAGGAATAAGTCCGAAACTAGACAGTTTATTAAACAATTCCATGCCTATGTGTCTACTCAATTTGGTGCCTTAATTAAAGTCATACGAAGCGAAAATGGATGTGAGTTCAACATGCCCGAATTCTTCTTGGATAATGGGATCATCCACCAACGCTCTTGCGTTAATACCCCACAACAAAATGCCGTAGTGGAGAGAAAGCACCAATATATCCTCAATGTTGCAAGGTCATTGCGATTCCAAGCACATCTCTCGTTCCAGTTTTGGGGCCACTGTGTTACACATGCCGTGTTCATCATTTATCGGCTTCCATCCCCAGTGATAGAGGGAACCAGTCCATACCAAAGGGAATCATCACGTATATATATATATATATATATATATATATATTATATATATATATATATATTATACGTGATGATTCCCTTTGGTATGGACTGGTTCCCTCTATCACTGGGGATGGAAGCCGATAAATGATGAACACGGCATGTGTAACACAGTGGCCCCAAACTGGAACGAGAGATGTGCTTGGAATCGCATGTGGCCATGTTGTAAACTGTGGTTATATGGTCAATTACAAGTCATTAGATTAGATAAATCTAATGAATCATATTAATCAAGATTCTTCCAGTAGGCTGCCCTTCAGGTCTTCTTCTTCAATATCTTGGATAGGAATTTTTTGCAGACAATGATGCAGAGAGCCAAGTTGTGAATGCTGACCAAGAAAGGATTGTTACGTGAACTCACAGTGATGCAGTTAAGAGATGCCTACTGTGGATGAAGATAAAGATTTGATAAAGATTTTTGTTTATTTGGGTGACAGTGCTTCTACATTTCTTGGGAGTTGGGGCCGATTGGGATGGTTAATTAACTTACTTCTACATGTTTGGAATTTTTTAAACTTTCTTTTAATTTGCTATTTTTTATTTATTTAAGTTAATTTGATATTTGAATTCTTAAGATATTATCGGTTCTATTATTATATTATAAATATATATATATTATATATATATATATATATTAATATATATATATATTGGAAATCATTGACAGGTAGAAGACAAGTAGCAGTGAAGATTTGGAAAGTTTTTCATAAAATAATGATGTATATCATCCCCTGTAGTTTGTATTTAGATAGATTTGATTGATTGATTAGCATAGATAATTTTTTTTTTTTATCTTGACCAGTAAAAGTTAATTGTTATTCATTACAAACATTCAAAGTTATTTAAAGCCTATTATATAGAATGATTAATTAATTTTTTTTATTAATATATAATTTAATTTAGTCTTCTCTATTAATAATATTTTCCCTTTTGTTTTGTACAAAATATATTATTTTTATTAAAATTGTATTTACCCCGTGCATCGGGATAATATCTAGAAAGACTTAATAACAATAAAAGTATTATAATCAAAATATTAAAATATTCAATATTACATACCTTAAGCTTGTTTAATGGATCAACTAGAATGGCAACTGCTCTGAGTGTGTGCCAACCTTTGGACTTGCGTGTGCATTCTTCATCAAATACTAGCTGAGATTGCATCGTTCAAACTTTAATTGCATATATTACATTTTTTTTTTAATCTTCATTCCACTTGGATATATTTTTTCTCTATGATCTTCTCCATATCACAACTGAAACAACCGCAGCTGTAATTTTCACGCTAATGCTCTCCAGCTTACCAAACACATCCCAAATATTGGAATGCACTCCAATACCTCTCACCATAGTGCCAAACTCATTGTTCAGATTGTCTTTCAATTTCATTCTCTTTTTTATAATGAGCCATTAATTATCTCTTAACAGCTTCTCAACCTATTTCACACAAAAAAAGATTAAAATAATATCTATAATCTCTATAATGAATTAAAGTTTAAAATATTGTACATATATCAAAAAAAAAAATTACTTTTATTCTTACAAATTAACAACACTCCCTGCTTTCTTTAATTATTAATAGCCATTATCAGATCATTTATGATTTCATTCGAATACACAAAACTTTTATGTAACCATTATTTATTATATCGATATTATAATGATATATATATATATGATAATTTTTTTTTTTTTTTCTTTTGGAGAATGAATTTCTGTACGAGAATGACGTATAAGTATCGGCGAGAGGATAGAAGAGTGGGTCAATACGAGAGGTGGCTGTGTTTGGGAAAAGGGTTGGCAAGAAAGGTGCAACAGGGCGAGGGTGTAACTATGTGTCCGGACATAAGGGGCGGCACGAGAACGGCGATGGGCTCCGAAATGATTTTATTCATTTCTCGTCTTTCAACCCCTAAATACTTTTACTTGTAACCTAATTAAAATTTATTATTAAACAATATGTTTATAATAATAAACACATTAACCACATCAATAAAACAATATTATTAAGTCAAGTTAAATATACAAGATATAGTTTACCTTCCATTCTTTTCATTTTTTCAAATTCTCTCAGTTCTCAATCAATATCAGATAAACTACAATATAGCATATATCTTTTGTTTCTTTTTTTGTTATTTAATTCATGCACCAATCTTTGCTTTAAATCCAGAAATTACAATCTGCATTCCAAAAATTATCACTTTATTAAGATTAACTCCGATTAACAACCAATTTCAAAATTTAACAAATTAATTAGACCTACTACATAACAGTATTATTTTTAAAAAGCTAAAACCAAAACAAAACTCCACAGAATGCACAACTATCCCCTCCTCTTTTATTGGGTAAAACAAAAAATTATATGATGCAAACTATACTCAAACATATTATACTAGTGTCATAAAGACAGAAGAGGGAAAAGGTATCGACCATTATAACCGCTATTAGATACAACAGTTGTTTTTTAGTACAGCTTATGGGGGATCCATCAGACACGAGCGAATTTTAAGGTTAGGAAAGTGATAAAATGATAGGCACGGAATTCTTTAACGAAGATACTATGAGGTATCAGTCCAAAAGTGGAAGGGAAAATGGTGGATAAAGACTCTTTTGGCTACTCGATTTGTAGCATTTTTAATATGCCTGTCTTAGAATACCGGCTTTTCTTGGTCCCCTGTTGTAGCTTGATTCCATTACGTACAGTGGAACTGTCTTTTGTGATCCCTTTTTCATTGCTTCATTTGATTTCTAAACCATTTTCGTTACATTGGCTATATTGTAATTTACAACTCTCCCCGTGTCGCAAGATCCACTCTTGTGATCTCACTGGCTTTCCATAGGGAATTTTCCTCTGTGATGAAGTTTCAGTGCATGATTCCCCCCCATCGGATGTTTCAGAAGTACTAGGACCAAGTCGGATTGTAGTGGATCTAAAATTCCCTTAGGTCTATGCACTCCCTAATACCTTTGCCGAGGGTATCCTAAAGGGTCAAGGGTGCGGATTTTTCGGGTTTTAGGTCCTTAACTTGCATGGTCATTCAAACTATTGCGGTTTTAATTCACATCCCTATCATCCTGCTGTGTCCTGGTTGAATCATTACTTTTGCTTACTAGGCATTTATGTCTTCCTTGACGGTTCGGTTTACCTGATTGCTTATGCCTCACGTTCTGACGTATTGTTTTTGAAATCCCTCTGTCGATCTCGTGATCCTAGCGAGGCCCCCGACACAATAGGATAGTAACGTATTTTGTTTGCCCAGCTCTTGTCAACGACCATGGCGTTCTTCAATATACCTCACCAGTTGAGTTTAAGTAATAACCAGACGTAATGGTATATGTAAGACGATTCACTTCTTTAGAGTTAATTAATCCG
>VALG01016175.1:0-12880 GCA_009835305.1 Ipomoea purpurea | reverse complement strand
GCAGGGATCGGATCGTGTCGTTGAAATCCTGTGTTGAGTAATAGTTGTGTTCGTATTTAACGATAGGCGACGAACATCGAATCTATACATTACATCTCGGGTGAGGGTGTCATAGGGCAAGAAATATAGCTGTATAGAAGTGATTCATGCTATTTTTAAGGGCTGGGATCGTTAGGGGTCAATTTCGGTGGTGTCCAGTTTGTCTCTATTTGGGTTGGGCGGTAGATTGTGGCTTCGAGTTACGAGCGAGTCAAATGGGATTAATTGCCGGATTAGGCTCATCCCGGATAACTGAGGTTGAGAATTTCATATATGTTATGATTCCTCAATACTTTCATTTAGGCGAAGCCGAAAAGAGAAGATGGATCGTGTGTCCACATTTAGGCTTTAGGAAGGTATTTGGCGAAATTACGCACTCTCTATAGCACGCTATGAAAGGAGCATATGATGGAGTAGGAGGATTATCACCCAAGGCTCTTTTAGAATTTTAGTTAATTATTATCTAGGTCGAACACTATAGAAGGCTTTTTTCTTGCGCACAAAGGGGGGGAGGGGGGGGGAGGGTGCAAATATTAAATAGTTATTCATCTAGTACTATTATTGTATATTCATTTATCTCAATTTGCTATAAAATTTTTCTAATTACATCTCCAGCTGTCTATCTTGTGCCACAGTAATTGGCGGTTGTACCATTCTCACGAGAAGAAGTTTATTAGGCATTAAGAATGCTATTATGTCATCCTCTTCATCACCTATATACGTCTCGACACACGGGAAAGGGCAGTAGCTTTTTGCACAAGGGAAAACCCAACAAGCTAGTATAGTTACTAAGCTATGATGGTATTATTTGAAGTTAGTGTGAACTACGTAACCCCAAGAGAGATTGTGCACCATACAATTTCTTGTTTCTCCTCAAAACCTGCTTCTACTCCCTGATCTTTAGCCAATACACTTTGGTTTACAATGGCTTTTGGTCTTATGTTCTGGTGCCGCATCTCTGCTCGTTTTAGTCGATATAGATTGTTTGGGGTGCGTGCATGACGAGAACAGATAAACGATCTGTGAATAATTTCATATCTGGTGCAAACCACCTAGGCCTACCACCACGCCTCCCGCACTTTTGCGTGGATGGCAAATAAGCGCTAGATACACAGCATTAAGTGCATCTCTTGACTCGGGCTAATAAACCTATAGCCCATACACGATTCTTTTGGGACCAAAGGTGAAGTATTGAGTGCTTATATGCATCTCTCTTTGAAAACTTCAGCAATACCAACTACACCCAGCTGGTTTTGAAAAAGGGCTTTTGGGATGAGAATCGTTTGAAGAGTTTTTCTTAGGATAGACAAGAAATTGAGACAACCAGCCCACCTTCGTTCAATGGTGAAGTAGAGGTATTTATAGTTGAGGAAAATATCCGTTGGAGGGAGATTGAAGATTTCAAACCTATTAACCAGGCGCGTATTGGAACTAGTGGGCATTGTGAAATTAACTTAGGAATGCTTACTGTGTAGTCCCGTTGATTTATCGACCGTAGACATAAACGAGCACATTACTATTTTCCCTCTCTTTTATTCCGGTTATGCGGATTTATTGTTCGCTTCTCCCAAGCAATATATCATACTATAACTGACTGGAATTGAAGTAGTGTACGTGCTGAGAAATTTATTATTGATCTGAGGATAATTAGCGTTTCCAATTATGGTTGATATCATTCAGGTTTTTTGTGTTATTGAATATTCTTTCCGTAGATATATTTCATTGAATTAGATATTCATATTACCCACGTTGGGGTATCTTGGTCTTATATAGTATTATGATTTTGGTGCCGTGTGTAAATTATATTATAGTATGTCAAGTATTATTACCTGATTGACTGATAAGCTACATATCTTACTGATTATGATCTGATTTTGATATAAGACATTTTCTTTTCAAGTATGTAATCAGTAGACTTAGATCTATGATTGTTTAACTCTTAACGAAGATCATTTACCATATCCTTGTCGTTAATTAAATAATGTCTTTTCTTATCATATAACACTGACCGTACAAACGACGGAGCTATTTAGATCCATTCCATGGTACTTTCCTTTTTTATGCATCTGGATCTTTCGTTTGCCTTTACTGTTTCGTCTTTCAATTTGTCTTCATTAGATATGATAACCTCGATATCTATGTATAAGTTTAGCTAACTTTTTTCTTCAAATAACATGATTTGTGCTTGTGTATAGTATTTATACATAATATGTTTTAGAATTTTTAAATCGGATATTATGTTTTACAGTTAATTCCACAAATCATTATTATTTTTTTATGGAGTTTTATACGGAAACATGCATAATAATAATCGTTTGGAACGTAAGTGGATCGAGGGTAAATAGCAATTATTAACTTGAAATTATATGGGGGTCTTGATCAGACCTCTTTTAACTTTTTTTCACCGCGAGAAGGGCGGTTGGTATGTACAATTCACTTCTTATAATTAGACTCGGATAGGATTAATGTGACGTACAAAGCACCGTCACTGCGTTTAATTTACACCAATATAACAATTTTTTCTCCTCTTATGTGGTCTTCTGAATTCGATATTACCAATAACTGCCTAGTTGGGTATTCTTGGGCTGTTTTTCTCTACTTCATAGTATTGAAGCAACTTCACTTCATTTGTTCCTAGTTCCATATTTTAGCTGAGCGGATATCCTTTAAAGGAATTCAATTCATCCATTTCTCACCTTTTTTTAGCATATGGTTCTTTATAGAACAAGAGCCTAGTCAACATCCTAACCCTGAGGGTTTACTATGGGAAATGGAAATTGGCTCTATAGGAAGGACAGCTTAATCAACTCGACATGATCCTACTCCCTTACATACAGTCATTGTGAGAAGTAAGGGTAACTATACTCCACACGAAAGGTTTGAGCGTTTATATGATTTCATTTTTTTTAGAGAGACATGATACTCTACTAAAACTTCTCCACCATTAATGCGAATATTAACTTTGTATAGATACATAGAATTACTAAATAAGATTTCACCACATTACAAATATTTTGTGGCCATTTTAAGAAAGACTTTTATCCTCTCGATATTAGCTTTCTAGCTCGGACCAGATGGACAACAATTTTCCCAATTCCCAGCAGCCCACATTGCCCCCGGCAGGACAAACGTTTTTCAGGTGGGCTACTGCAAGCCGTTTTGGTCCAAGCATTTGCCCTCACCGTCGACTGGGTTATCAGCTTCTTCTACGTCTCGTTTTACTGACTCCTGCATCTGGGCCATATCCAGGTCCATGTCCCTTTTGGTATCCACGCTCCAACGAATATGTCCCCTGCAAGTCACACTAAACTCGTTCCTTGCTCATGCTCCCAGTAACACATAGCCCTAGTCTGCAATACCACGCGCATAAGTGTCCGTCGTGCTGTTCACGATACTCCGCCACACAGCCATATAGCCACTCCTAAGCATCCGTAGACCTCTGCGTCTCTTGTGCCCATACCCCCCATCCTCTTGTATCTCGACTCCTAATTCACCATAGCCTGTCTCTGCGCTTATACTTGACGCATCCATCTAAACCCTGCTCGATATGATACCGCATTACTCAATTTCAATACATGTTTTTGTATCTTAGTTTTCTTACATATATTCTCTGAAACATGCACCTTCTTGTTTTACAAGGGACATTCAGGCATTAGTATCGAATTGCGCAAAGGCTTCTGGCTGCTTTATCTCTCCGCTAATATCAGCCTGCTATAAGATATGATAACTTTCAAGTCGTGATTTTTCTGCTTGTTCAAGATAGGGCTAGGTTTTCGTATCAAGCGATCCTTTAATTACCGTCTATGAACAGGCATTCACGAAAATTTCCATGTACCTCAAAACTTTTTTGTTACTTCAAATTTTTGGTTACTTAACAGCCAAGTTCTCATCGGCCGAGTGATTACGTAATCCTGATTGAACTTTACAGAGACGTTGAAACATATACACGGTGAGGAGAGCTCGATTGACGTTCGGAATAGAAGAATCCATTTCCTACCAGTCGTAGCTCTTGCCTGATCCGCTTTAATCTGTCAGATCCACGGGGTGGGAATCTATATGAAGCTTATCATTTATGCTGAACTATGACATGGGGGGGTTTTTAAAAAATATGGGACAACACCCTTAGGTTTACCAATATATTATAGTTATCGTAATCCGCTTACAATGGTGTTTGTGAACGCCATATCACATCCTTTTCTCCTTACACCTAGGCTATTTTGAGACACGACTCATATTTCTAATCCATATGGAGACAAACTCTCCAACATATTCTTCACTTATTCGTCTGTCCTACATTTTCTTCGACACCTAATTTTACTCGGTCCCATATGAGGAATAACATTGATAGATAGGAACAGTAGGTTCTCTTCTGTTCTTTTGTTGGGGCTCGGCCTGGAAGATGGTAATATTTGGTAAGATCAAAGGCGGCAGGTCCTCGTTTAGCAACAATTGTATGAATATTCAGGGTAGAATGTTTCAAGCTTCAACAAATTCTTAAAAAAGCAAAGTGATTCATATCATAGTTAGGACATCAATTCTAGTTCTTCTAATTCAACATCCACTTATGATAGTTCAAGAAATTCTAGATCGATTGAGATTTTGATGCGTGTACAGAATGAGTTAGCTGGAAAATCATGAACATATGATGATAGTGAATAGCTCTAAGTGTGTCAACAACTTTAGTCCCCAGCAAACAAGGAAACATGTTTCCTTAGTTCTAACATTTTCTCCATGGCAAAGCGTAGTGATGGTATTTTTACTTCAAATAGCCACTACACTCTCAAAGTAACGTAAATTTTAGCAATGTAGTGGGATTTTATATCCCTACACATAATGGGAAAATGTTTCCTATTTTCACCTTTTCTAGAGATATTGATAATATCGGCTATAGTGCTAGTCTCATCTTTCATAGTGTAGAATGTTTTTTTTTTTTTTTTTTTTTTTTTTTTTTTTCAAGGTTGAACTAACTCTGAATCGGCTCGAAAAAATGTGGACCTGAGCTTACTGGGCCTGGACCGGACTTAGTCCGAATCGAAACTGGCTTTTGCTAAGGGCCGGTTCAAGTCCCATAAAAAAATCGAGGCCTGGCATGGAACCGACCCAGAGCCCAGGCCCGAGCATGGCCCAGGCCTGGGCCTATGACCGGGCAAACACAGCCATGGCAGCAATGTATGGAAGCTTTACTACCAATCTGCCATGGCTAAATGCCTAAAAATAATAATAAATAAAAAATATTAAAGTAATTTTGGCCAGCTACCACAAATGTGGCACCTGGCCAAAATTACATTTAGGGCTAAAGCTTTAGCCCTGCAACGTGCAACGGCACAATATTTGGCTGTTGCACATTGCATCACTTCATGTAGCCTCTGCTAAAGGCTAGGCTAGGCCTGGCCTCCGTAGAGGCTACTATTTTTACCTCTTGGCCAGTGCAACGGTAAAAAATTTGGCCGTTGCACTAGAAGAATACATTTTATTTATTTATTTATTAATCAACTATTCAATTCTATAATATCCTTACTCAATTCATTTTTATCACACAAAAATTTTCAATCCTACACTCTCTACTTCTACTCACCCAATTCTCAATATATTCTCTTTATCTTTACAATTTTATTATTCTTATTATTTATTTTTCATTCTTTAATTTCTTTCCACCTCTCAAATTTCATACTTCAAATTTTCATTTCAATTTATATATTTAATTTCTTATAATTCATATATTTTTAATTCTTATAATCTTATATTTGTCCTATATCGAATTGTGGAAACTGTGAGTAGTCTACTGGGTATATGAAAGTTGATGTCTGTGTGTGTGTGTGTATATATATAAGATATATATATATATAATAATTAACTAATATATATAAAGTAACATAGTACTACTAGAAAACTATTATTGATGTATCAGGGGTTGAATTAGCATAGTTAGGAAAGCCTTAAATAAGGAAACTTAATTTAAATTGTTTTATAAATCTTAATTTATCAATCTAACATAATTATAGTGAGATAAACAAATGAACTTTATAAACTATAATACATTTTATAATATTTATAAGTTATCAAATAATATTAAGTCTTATTAATTTTTTAATAGTCAAGACTACAAGGTTTGATGCTATTAAGTTATTTATAAATTTTATTAAATAAAGAATCGTGTTAATTTTTTATTTGGATTAATAATTAAAATTTTATTTTTAACAAAAATATAAATTTTTAAGAAAGTGTGTGTATATTGTACTGGATTGTGTAGAGTATATAATATATTCCCCCACAAGAACCTGCTTTGCAGAAGGATAGAAAGTGATCAATGAGCAGCGAGTCACCCACCATCCAAGATCAGTCTTCAAAAAAAGTAATATCAATAACTATCCCGAGTGATGCGATGACAACAGTGGTGAACTTCATCCTCAACTATTTCTTGTAAGTTTTGATGCTATGAGGAATGAAGAAGAGTTTGCACTCACATGGATAGGCACTTAGAAAATCTATGAGGCCACAAGACTCGAACTATAAATCGGCTTATTCATACAAACCTGACAAATCGTAGTATTGCGAAAGGAAAGGCCCCGATAAGTTTCGACATCAAGAATCTTCGCTTAATCCAGCATTTGAAGCGAGATGAAGGAGCTTAGGGAAGCAATGAGGTTGTCAAAAATTAAAACTGAGCTTGAAAGCTACAACAAATGACCCCGAATGCAGCAAAAGCGGGACGAAAGATGATGAGCTCAATGACAACATCCCTGAAGCCGATTGAGACAAGGAAGAAGAAGGAAAGAAGTGAACACCATGAACCTAATGATGAACACAAGCAAGATGAAAGGAAGAAGATAAAGAGGAAGAGCAAGAAGAAGAAGAAGATCAGACAGAGACAAGGAAGGAGATGAGAAGGTGATGATGACAGTAATCAGGACACAGATAATGATGAAAGTAATGATGATGACAATGATGAAAGTTCAGATGGTGATAATCCTCCTAATACTGAAGTTACGATCGTTGTACGCAACATTGATGCAGAGACCGCAAGAAATACTGAACCTTATACTCAGCATAGCCTGTCCAAATGCCATGGCCAACTTGAGCCTGAGATCAGCTGGTGATGGTAATAAGGAAGCATCACTCGCGAGACATGATGACTCTGGTCAAGAGGAGACAGATGTTCAGACTTCTGTCAGAATAGCTCAACTTGAAACAGATATCATTCTATCCCTTCTCAAAAAAATGAACGAAGCACAGAAGCTTCAAACATGAAAGCTAAGCGCTCAACATGAACTTGACAGACAAAAGATAGATGACTTGTCCACGAAAGTGACCGCTATTTTGAACAACAAGCTTCTTTGATCAAATATCAGGCAACATGATGCCTCTACAAAACTCAGAAGCTAGACATGATTGCCAAAGCACAACATGCTCTTAAGAACTCCCATTTTAGTCTCAAGGAGAGAGTTGATCTCGCATGCTCGAAAATGGATACAACTAGTGACAAAATCTTCATGTTGGGTGATTATCAACTCCTGATCCTCAATTATGTCAAAGATCTCATCATCAAAGTTGACACGCTCCTGAAGTCCTTCCCCACATGTGCTGATGATGCCAAAAAGCGGGAAAAGAGCAACAAGAAAGATGATGATGATGAAGACGAGAGAAGAAGAGAAGGAGGCCTTGGAAGCAGACAAGACGAGAGCAATATTGAAAGAAAACAAGACAAAAGTAATGAGACACCGCCTCCTGCCCCCAAGTCTTGTCAACCACCTCCATACAAGTCTCTTCATCACTCCATAAGGCCTCGTCAATCCTATGTTTCCAGATTTGTCTATGCATTTGCAGGATGAACACAAAGAGAGGAGAAGAACCTTCGCTATAGACTAATCAGGGATAAACATACAATAATGGATGCCTTGGGAAACTTCTTTCCATACAAGGAGTATAAAGAAGGTAGTGGAAAACGCTTTGAAAGATGTAACATGCCTACATGGTTGAAGAAGAAAGATAACTCAACAAGACAAGAATATCAAAGAAAGGAGAATGAGAAGATAAGGAAAGCAAATGAAAAACTTTGGCTTGAATAAGAAGAAGCCAGAAATAAGAGAGAACAAGACCTCATCAATTTCCAGGAAATAGAAGAGAAAGTAAAGGATGTCTCAAAAGTTGAGAAAGATGTTGCTCCAGGTACAAAGTATAGTGCAGTGTTCAAAATTCACGAGGGATCAGGCAAGAGCTATGTGGAAGGAATGAACTCAATCGAGCTCGTATCTTGGTGGAACATTGGCATCATACCTGGACGTAACATCCTAGAAGCCTACAAAAATTACATGAGTTACAACTTTTCAGAACAATATGCAGAATTGGCTCGATCTAATCCCTTTCGAACTTTCAGAGATTTGATTAACAATGACTTGGATATCAAGAGGATGCTCAACAACAGAAGGATAGAGAGGACAAAGAACGAGAGGAAGCTCGTCAGCAGAAGCAAAAACTTCTAAATATGTAATGTCTTTAATTTCATTATCTTTTGTAATATGTTTGATTTGAATGAAATTTCCTTTCGTTATCTATGTTGAGTATTCTTTCGTGTTAACTGCCTTCTAGATCTTCATGTAAACTCATCTATCTGGCTGTTTTGTAATAATGAATTCCTTTAAAGGATATCCTTCAGGCTCATAGAAGAATATAGGTTTTGGCATCATCAAAAAGGGAGAAATTGTTAGAAACAAGTGTAATTAGGTTTTGATGATACCAAGCTTGCTAGGATTGTAGACCCCTATTTTTAATTTTTGTAGAACTTTCGTTCCAAACGAAAGATGTGGTATCTCAAAATATGATTCGTACTAAGTAATACACGAATCATGTTTGAGGCTAGCATGATAGGTCTACTTGAAGACATGAAGACGAACAGAAGGACGAAAGATCGATGCAAAGGAAGATGAATGGATCTAGCTCTCGTTTGTACGTCAGATGATAAGAAAGATCATTTAATAACGAAAGATATGGATGATCTTTCGTTAAGAGACACAAGTCTAAGTCAATACTTGAAAAAGAAATCTTTATCAAATCAATCAACAAGAATGTAGTCTACGTCTCAGCTTGGGCAATCATCCTAGACAAAAGGTGTCATAGGAATGATATTCACAAAAACCAAGGAGCATTAAATAATTGGTACTTTCTTGTCAGTGAAAAGGACAAAAAGCTATGTTACTTTTCTATCATCAACGGCTACACAGTACATCCTAATTAATTTCACAATGCCCACTAGTTAATACACGCTGGTTAATAGGTTTTGAAATCTTCATCTCCCTCCAACGGATGAATTTTTTCCTTCAACTATAAATACCTCTCTTCACCATTGAAGAAAGTGCTGGTTGTTCAATTATTGTTATCCTAAGAAAAACTCTTCAAACATTTCTCATCCCAAAAGCTTTTCAAAACAGTGTGTAGTGTTTGTGAAGTTTTCAAAGAAGATCATATAAAGGCTCATACTTCACTGTGGTCCCAAAAGAGGTAAGGTGAAAGTCTAGAGGGGGGGGGTGAATAGACTTTCAAACTTTTTTCGCACAGCACAACTATTCTAAGACAGAGAGAAACCAAAAACTCATAACTAGATTGTTAGAGTATGGTGCACATCGGAAATTAGAATAACGATAAAGTGTGTGTGAGATCGTGTGATGATATATCTTCGTGAGAGCAATTATGTAAAGAGCAGTAAGTAAAGAAAGCAGTAAAGAATACAAGACAATTATAGTTGGTTCGCGAGGTGGTGTATCCTCCTACTCCACTTGCTTTCTCTGCAAGAGCTAATTCACTATATCTACCACTTCTTGGTTCCAAGATACAATGAATTTCTGTGATCTAGTGGCTTTGATCACGAAGCCGCACTAATCACGCCCCAGTGACACCACACTGCTGCTTCGGGTTTGACGTCGCCGCGCTACTATCCCAGGATTTCACGACTCCGCGTTACTTTCCCCCCCGTCTTCCACACCGGTAGAAACGTATCCCGTGATCTGGTGCTTTGATCACTAAGCTCACCCAATCACGCCCTGTGCCTCCGACACTGCTGCTTTGGATCTCACAGCTCCGTGTGACAAACCAGATTTCACAGCTCGTGCTACTTTCTCCCCTTCTCTTGTTTTGCTCCAAAACAAGTGTTGTCTTTGCTTCAAACTTCTGAGACTCTGTAGTTGATCTTCAATGATGCGCAGGTCTCTTTAATGAAGATAAACACTCTGGAAATGATTTCTTTGAACGCTCTGAGTGTTTTCTCTCTTTGGATGAATCAAGTAAAACACTTGATTTCTATGCTCTTTTTGCTCTGTTTAAGAAATCTTTGAATATTTCTTCTTTGAAGCTCTCTGGATTCTTTTTTTTTCTCACTTGAAGATTTTTGTATGCTCTGTACCATGCGGATTTTGCTCTCGTTGCTCGTATATCTGCTAATTGCTCTATTCGTTCCCCTTTAGTTCGTTTCTGTCTTTTCCGTGCTCTTCAAGTCTTCATATCTCATCATTTTATAGCTGGTATGAGAAATCCTGTCCGTTGGATAGAGACGCTCTCAATTTTGAAATCTTGTATCTCTTTGTCAGAGATCTTATCTTATCTTCTGCAAAAAATGTCAGAAAGAGATAAGCTAGCCCGTTTGAGAGAATCTTCATCTCCATGTAAATGAGGCTTCCAAACTTCATCTGATATTCTTCTGGTTTTACGTTGGGGTGAGAATATCTGGGTGTAGAACGACTTCTCTGATCAGCTCTGAAGTGGTCTTTGTATCTTTGGCGATTCAAAAATAATCATTATTTAATCCCATACTAGTTAGACTAGTATTTTTCTTGTGAGAATATTTTCACTGTAAGTTCTGCTTCATCTTCTTCATTCTCATGTCTTGGTGTTTCTCAGACTTCAAATTGGCTTTGAACTTCCACCAAATTTGAATTACTCCTTTGTAATTGACACCCAATTTCACTTGGCTTGTAATTGGCACCCAAATCAATCTCCTGGTGCTTCAATTACTTATCAATGTTGACCTTGACTTCGAAATTGGACTTCTCTTTGAATTTCAACTCAATTCAATTGCTCCCTTCAATGTTTTCTTAAACTTGCCGTCCCCCAATCTGGAATTCATCCCATACTACACTGGGAATTGGCCTCCCAATTTCAATTCTACATTGTCTCCCAAACTTGATTGATTCCATTTGAAACTGCTCCCAATTTCAATTTCTCTGAACTAGCTCCCACTTTCATTTTCTTCAGAACTAGCTCCCAATTTCAATTTCTCTGAAAACTGGGCTTCCCCAATTCAATTGCTATTGAATCGGCTCCCCAATTCCCTTGAATTGGCTTCCCCAAGGGTGCAATTGCTTCTCTCAATTGCCCACCAAAGTGAAATTGCTTCCCAATGTTCCACTTGATAACCGGCGCCCATAGCGTAGACTGCGCCCAACTCCATCAGATTAATTATAATTTGGCTTCCCAGGTGGCAAACTCCATCAGATTTAATTCAGATCTTATTTAATTTTGGCTTCCCAAGTGAAAGGCCAACTCCATCAGATTAATCAGAATTAATTAATTTAATTTTGGCATTTCCCAAGTGAGCCAACTCCATCAGATTAATCAGATTAATTTAATTTGCTTCCCAAGTGGATTCCAAACTCCATCAGATTAATCAGATTAATCAGCATTAATTAATTTTTTGGTTTCCAATTGAAATTGCTTCCCAATTTCCACTAAGCAAGTGAATTGCTTCCAATTTCCACTTGTAACCGGCGGGCCTACTAGCGATAGACTTAAGCCGCCCAACTCTCCCCATTTCCACTAAGCCAAAGTTGAAATTGCTTCCCATTACCACTTGTAACCGGCGCCTATAGTAGACTAGCGCCCAACTCCATAATTTAATGGCATTCCCAAAGTGAGACTAGCCACGCCCAACTCCATCAGATTAACCCGGCGCCTAAGGTAGACAGCGCCCAACTCCATAATTTAATTTGGACTTCCCAAGTGAGACTAGCCGCCCAACTCCATCAGATTAAATTTAATTTTGGCCTTCCCAATTTTACCTTGTAAAATTGTTGATGCGTGAGTTTCAATCTTTGAGCCATTTCGCATAATATATCAAGCATCATCCACTTCGTCCCGTACAACTTTGATTAAATCTCCAACTTCTTGATGTACCCTTCTTTCCATAATGCTGATCTCCAAGTTAAATTCATGCATTCTTCGAATCGTAATTTTCTTCACGAAAATTTCTGGGATATCTCTTTAGTAGCTTTGACGTGAATATTACACCATTCATCTTCTTCTTTCAATTTGCATTTTCTCCAGACAAATTCTTGATTTAGGCTTGATATCCTCTTCTTCCATTTTCATGCATTCTTCCTCTGTTTTTCTCTTTTGCAACTTAAATAATTTCCCGATCATGGTCTAAGACTCTACTAGACCTATGAAAAATTGGGGGATCTACAAATACATATTTGGCATATCAAACCATTACACTTTTATTCCTAAATTTCCCCCCTTTTGATAATGCCAAAACTATACTAGTTCATTGGCTTTAAGTCTTTTAAAAATAATCTTTTTACTCAATTTTATTTGACAAAGCCAAGATGAGTTTAACAATGTTTCTGACACAATCAAAAGAAAAATTGTGAATTAATTTTTAGACAGCTCTAAACGCATCTTGAATTATTTTTATTTTGATCGTCAATCATTTTTTAATTTTGTCGTGCGTTTGACATATTTCTTGTCTTTTAATTCACGAAAATCTAATTACATCAAACAAATAAAATTAAAGACTCAAATAGACCTTGGGAAATTATTATTAGAGATATTTCGGATTTTTTGAAAAACGCAACAG
>VALG01016172.1:0-63175 GCA_009835305.1 Ipomoea purpurea | reverse complement strand
TCATCTTCCCTTTGGATTTTCAATGTAGTTGAGTTCGTATCAGCAGCGAAGGGAAGGACGACGTTGTTTCCGAACCGTGCCAACGTCATTCCTGGAGGCCCTTCCACTTGGGCTCCGACGGGAGGCTGAAGGTTTTTTTCTTGGAGACCGCTCGATCACGGTCAACAAACGGTCAAATAGAGTGGGACGCGACCAAATCGGCTGTCAAAATTTCAAAGTTAAAGGACTTAATTGGTTGAAGTTTGAAATTTGATGACCAATTTGTGAATTTAGCTATAGTCGAAGGGATCATTTTTTTGGGTTATTTACTCTAATTTAAATGTTAATAAATATTAAACTTATTCGTTAAATACTTTGTAAATTGATTAAGATTCATTATATTAATAATAGATATAAATTATGTTTTATCAGATCGTCGCCGGAAGAAGATCATATCCTTAATTTAAACCCCCGCCCCCCCCCCCCCCCGCCCCCCCCAAAAAAAAAAAAAAAAAAAAAAAAAAAAACCTTATGGAGAGAATATCTCTAATTGCCTGGGAATTGTTCAAGAACATATTATGATGTCTCATTTTCTTCTGGAAACGTCTTTACGATTTCCCAATCCTTTCCTTCGAGGAACATTGTTTTTCTTCATTTTCTTACTTTCAATTACGTAACTTCATTAGGCAGCCCAATACTCAAAACAGGTTTTTTTTTTTGCCAAGTGGGATATGCAATTGTTTATCCATGGACCCGGGTCACCTTGTAAGGGGACCCAAGTCAAAAACGATGTAATTTATGCGTGTAAAAATAATGGTGTCGTTAGGCGCACCGTTTCATCATTCAATAATTTTTAATTGTGAATATAGAGTTCTATAATTGTGAATATAAAATTCTTTAATGGTGAATATAGAGTTGTGAAATTGTGAATATAGAGTTTTGTAATTGTGAATATAGAGTTCTGTAATTTTGTATATTAAGATCTAAAATTGTGAATATTCAGTTCTAAAATTATGAATATAGAGGAACGAATTCTTAAAGACAAACGGCAAGTTAACGGTAATGAAGGAAACAATTTTTTAAAAATTCAAACGGCATCGTTTTGAAACAAAATGATGTGTTTTGGATCCGGGTCCACAGCATAATTTGCCAGGAATAGGGGGTATGCGGAAAAAAAAAAACCATTTGCCCAAAAAAAAAAACACCTTCTTGCAACATCTCATCTCTCTCCTCGTGTACTCTCTCTTTTTTTCCGCATCACCTACAAAGTCAACAACAACAAACAACAACAACAAACAAAAAAAAAAAAAAAAAAAAAAAAAAAAAAAAAAAAACTTTGAAATTTGTTTATTGTTGGTGATGCTTTTGGAATTGTCAATTATTACTTTCACTTTGTGATTGAATTTGTTAAAACAACTAATTTTGATGGCTACAATCAAGATATCATATTACTTTGGTTAATGATTGATTTTTTTAAAATTAAAATTAAAAAGAACCCAATTCATGCATGCCTTCAAGTTTAAACCAACAGAGGACGAAGAGACTTTCTGGAGCACGCATGGGTGCACAGCTCTGCATACAGACACCTCATTCATTTCGAAGGAGCAACTGGCAGGATGTGGTGCAGTTATGCGAAACCAGAATGGGGATTGGATGGGGAGGTTTAGTTGCACGACAAAGGTTGGCAATGCTATAGAAGGAGAACTGTAGGCAATCTACCTAGGCATAAAATGGGCTTGGGAGATTGGCCAGAGAAGGATCAAGGTGATAACAGACTCTCTACAAGCAAAGCTTTGGCTTACCGGTGAGATTGAACCCCTAGGACACTGCGGGGGATTTGGTCAGATGGTGCAAAGAATGACTTGAAGGAGAGTGGAATGTGGACATCACACATACACCGCGAAGAAATATACAGTTGCTGACGAGCTTGCTAAGATGGCGATTAGAAATCACTGCGATTGGATAGAGTTTAATGTGCACCAGATAGCATTATAGAGATGTTGAAGAATGATCGGGTGCTTTTTGAAAGCACACGGTCTTTAGCTTGTTGGGTCTACCCACCCTTTCTCCCAAAAAAAATAAAAAATTGTCCTCTTTAATTATTGTTTATTTCTATCCTACTCAATATCCAACACATAGATGCCTTCACCAAGTCCATGCATGTGTATTAGCTCTCTTCCTCTCATTTTTGGGTGACCGAGGAAACCCTACTCTTCTTCTTCATCATTTTTTATATGATCGAGCTCGATGTTTACCATTAATTAATGGGGATAAAAATGCAAGTTGTTTTGGCTAGAGGGTAATATGACACTAAGATATGAAAAAGTAATATGAAAATAAGTAAATAACAAGTAGTTACTTTGAGTGAGTGATTTAGATTATTATTTTTTAAATATTTATATTTTTATTAATTATATTTTCAAAACTAAGTATGTGTACATAATAAAAATAAAAATAAGAAAAATTACAATTTTCGTCCCTTAGTTATAGAGTAATTTAGAATTCGTTCCTGAGTGTTGATCATGCTCACTTTTGTCTCTGAGTTATATTAAAATTGCCAAATGTTGTCTTCAATATTTTATTAGTAAAGGGACCAAAAGTAATGATAACTTAAAGGACAAAAAAAATGTAATTTTTCCAAATAAATGTATTTGAACTTTTTCTTTTGAATGATAAGAAAATTCCTAAAATGTCAATAGACGTATAAGCACCAAACTTAGGTGACTCGATGACTCAACAGACCATGTCAAATGCCTGTAAAACACAAGAAAATTAGCCACTTACTTTTAACATAATTTCAACACTATAACTGTGGAGATTTAAACATTGATCTTCTTAATTTCTTTCCCTAAATATTACCTACCTACTGAACCAGTAAGCTAAGTCCTACCGGACAAACTTAAAACCTCATCGTTATTAACTCAACAATATGACTACGGATAGGGATGCAGGAGTAAAAATATCAAGCGCCAATGTTCTATAATATAGACTTGCTGGAAATTTGTCGCCATTGTTAGCTAGCTTCTGGGGAAGTCGAGAGCTCAAAGTGTATCAAGGGCACAAACATCGTATGTTATCGGCCATGGGATTTGATGAAGAGGATAAGGTTGATAGTGCTAAGATGCCTCTGTTGCAGCATCATCTGTGCTCTTCTCCTTCATCATCGTCGCCGCCCTCAACTCCACCAACTCAAACTATGAAGCTCCCCCACAAAAGAACTGGTAGTTTTTCTTTCGTTTTTGTGAAATTTTCTTCATTAAAGAAAGAACTAACCTTTTTCATCGAACACAAATGGGAGTCAACGGGCCAATCTTTTTTTTTTTTTTTTTTAATTCCAATATTTTTGCTAAATTTAGCAATCACTCAGCAAAATTGAGTCCGCCTCAACAATTCTTGCTTTCTTAGAATTCCTGTCTCACATTAGAAGGTCTGCATCCGGGTTAGAAAGAATTTTCATATTTTGGGGAAATATATATTGATAGGATGATTGTAAAATGTGATTATAATTTAGTATATGCCCCCATACAGAACTATAAAGGAAATCAGTTCTCTTATAACAGTTTGAAAATTCAAATTTTAGAATTTAGAATTCTGCTTTCATCTTGGAAATGGGGCTGCTGCCTGTGCTGTTGAATTCTGATCTTTTTTATCATAATCAAGTTTGATTTTTTTTTTTTTTCTGGAAAATAATGTATCCTCCCACTGAAAACTCAGGAAACGAATGGACTGCTTTTGCACATTTAATCACAGCAGTTATAGGCTCAGGTGTGCTATCATTTAGCTTGGAGCGTGGCACAACTAGGATGGATTGCGGGTCCATGTCCATGCTGTGCTTCGCTTGTGTATCACTTACTTCTGCATTACTTCTCTGCCACTGCCACAAATCCACTGACCCAGAGTGTGGCACCATCCGCCATGGCTCTTACCTTGTTGCAGTTCAGTCAATTTTAGGTGAGCAATAAGCATGACGAGACTTTAGGCCGTTGGCAGCTCTTTTCTCGTATTATTGCTTCTCTAAAACGTTTCAGGATCAGGATACCACTAATTCACAATTTTTCTTCTTTCGAAGTGAACATAAATACCCGATGCCCTAAGTTCATTGTCATGCCAATCTCTGAAAGTGTTTTGTACAAAATACAAGGATGAACCCTCAAACATGTTGGTAAAGTTTACTGCATATTGCAGTGCAACAGAACTTAAACCATTTGCCCAAAAAGGATGACTTAACATGCTTTTCTTCGTGTGATCAGGAAAGAAAAATACTTGGTTCTGTGGCATCATTGTTCAAATTTACTTCATCAAGGTTGCAATTGTGTATACAATCACCACTGCTAGTAGTATCGGGTATGCCAAAAGTTATGCGCTGTTCCTTTACAATATTTAGGACGTGCGGATTGCTTTTTTCATGTAATCTCATTCATCTAGCAACAAGTTTAGCATTCAAAACAATCGGCTGCTAGTCCTAGATAAACCCGTACTTTGTGCTTTTGAAATGCTGGCTTCGTTTTCTTAGTTTTGGATATAATTTTAGTGATGTATTCCTCCTTTTTAGTGCAGAGCAATTCTGAAGTCTAACTGCTATCACTATGAAGGGCATGATGCTGGTTGTAGCTATTCAACTACAATACATATGGTTATATTTGGAGCGGTTCAAGTTCTATTGTCTCAGGTTCGTGATTTTCAGGACACAAAGTGGCTCTCCGTAGTTGCAGCAATCATGTCTTTCACATATTCATTTATCGGAGCAGGACTAGGCTTAGCGAAAGTAATTGGTAGGTATTCATTACCAAATCATCTTCGTTATAATATCAACAATAATTTCCTTGCCAGATTTTAAAAGTTACACATTGTGAATTATAATTTTCAGAGAACGGAGAAGTAAAGGGTAGCATTACTGGATTGCCTTCTGAGAATGCGGTTGAGAAAGTATGTCAGTTGCACAAGCGCTTGGAGACATTGCCTTTGCTTTCCCATTCTCTCTTGTTTTCTTAAACATACAGGTGCCACCAATTTTGCTATCATGGAGAATTGAACATTTTCTCTTGAGCAAGAATAACCGATAGTGAAATGTTTATATTAATTATATGATTGGGAAAAACATCGAATATGTGAAGGATACATTGAAGGAAACTCCTCCAGAAAAGGGTGACCATGAAAAAAGCGTCAACAAATGGCGCTCTTCATTACGACTTTCTTCTACCTGTGTTGTGGAGGGTTTGGTTATGCAGCCTTTGGCACCAACACACCCGGAACCTTTTGACAGGATTTGGTTTCTATGAGCCATACTGGCTAGTTTGATATCGCAAATGCAGCTGTCATTGTTCATCTCGGTTGGAGCATATCAGGTACATTCTACTACTTCTCCAAATTACCTAGCTCTCATATTTTCAAGAGGCAGGGTGCTGGACTTGGCTCTTGCTAGGACTCGAACCTGTGACCTGGATTTGTTATCACTAATGCTTACCAATACGCCCCCGCCATTACATTTTCAAGAGGCAGGTGCGACTCGAACCTGTGACCTGGCTATGCTCCTGCCATTACATTTGCTAGGGCTCGAACCTGTGACCTGGCTTTGATATCACTAATGCTTACCAATACGCCCCTGCCATTACATTTGCTAGGGCTCGAACCTGTGACCTGGCTCTGATATCACTAATGCTTACCAATAACGCCCCCGCCATTACATTTTCAAGAGGCAGGGTGCTGGACTTGGCTCTTGCTAGGACTCGAACCTGTGACCTGGCTTTTGCACTAATGCTATGCTCCTGCCGCCATTACATTTTCAAGAGGCTCTTGCTAGGACTCGAACCTGTGACCTGGCTTTTGCACTAATGCTATGCTCCTGCCGCCATTACATTTTCAAGAGGCTCTTGCTAGGACTCGAACCTATGACTTGGCTTTGATATCACTAATGCTTACCAATATGCCAAAAACTATAGCTAGTAGCAAAGTCCCAACTTTATTTCCTTATAGACTGCCATTACATTTTCGAAAGACAGGGTGCTGGACTTGGCCCTTACAGGCTTCTTCCAACAATGATTGTTTCTCTCTCACTCTCTCTTTGTGTCTCTATTTTGCGTACACATATTCGTTAGGTATACACCCAGCCTTTTATGCAAATGTCGAGAGCTGGCTTGGCAGAAATTCCCAGAGAGTGAAGCTGTACACAGGGATTATGATGTGAAGCTCTTATGGTTACCAGGTTTTAGGTTGAATTTAGTGAGATTGATTTTCCGAACTGCATATGTTGCAATTGTCACTGGAATCGCAGCGCTATTCCCCTTCTTCAACCAGGTGGTGGGAGTTGCAGGAGCACTAAACCTTTTGGCCAGTTATAGTGTATTTCCCAGTGGAGATGTACCTGAAGCAGAAAAGAATAGAATCCTGGACAACCATCAAGATCGTTCTTCGTACATTCTCCTATACATGCTTGGTTGTCATCTTATTCGCCTTTGTAGGCTCTGTTAGAGGGTGGTAGTTGCAAGGTTCAGCTAGAAACAACTCTCCATCACTCCCTGAATGATGATGATGACGACGATGATTATTAGTTTTCTTTTTCTTTTTCATTAAACATGTATTATTTGCCTGTTATATGGATTTAATATATGAATTTTTGGACAAAAACCTTCCCTGGCTGTTTTAGATTGCTTGTCTATTTGGGTGTTTAAGACTTGCTGTTTAGTATGGAGTATATATTGTAACAATGTTGAATACTAAAATAGTAAGGGTTAAAATATATTTATAATTTGATAAAATTGAATCAATCAAGCAGGAAAGTGACTCCAATACAGAATAATTATTGATCATGAGTTTGAATTTGACCAACAGCAATCATATTATATTTGTACTATATTTTTTAAAGTGATTATAATACTGCATTTAAGAGTTGTTTATTATTATATTGAATTACATCGATCGGTTGTATTATATTACATAATCATTATTTTAATTTTAATGAAACTGAGTTAATATCACTTTTGATCTTCACTATTAATTTGACAAATTTTAATAATTAAACTTTCTTTAATTGACCAAATTGAACCCAAAATATTTCACTTTGCAAAAGATCAAAGTTCGATAAAATGTTCAAAAAATGAGGGATTTTAGACCGTTTCACTATATTTGATCAAATTAATAATTAAAAAATAAAATAGACGAACAACTAATAAAAGTTGTATTCATTCCTTTCTTTCAAAAAAAAACAGTTGTATTAATTCCATTTAAAAAAAAAAAAACATCTAGATCACTAATCACTTCAGCATTAAATTATCAATCTGACCGTTGGGCTCACTAAATATGACCGTTACGAATGAGGCAATCCCCGCAGTTTAAATATGTGGAGGAAAACATTTCCATTTCCTACAACAAAGCAATCAAATCTAACAAGCTCTCTCATATCTCACGCTTACCATTTTACTTGCTCTTCCATTTAAGTTTTTTGAAGTTTTAGTTTTAAATTTTCGGCTTCCATAAGAACGTTATCATCTACTTACTATACGAGATGGCAGAAATGAAAGATGCGCATGTCGTCGTCGAAATCCCAGTCGACGAAGAGCATCAACAACAGAAGAAGCAGATCGCCATCTCTAGTGCAATTCAGCACCATCCATTAATGGAGATCTCGCGAAGCCCAGGCCACCTCTTACTTCTCAAGCTTTGGCAACGAGAGGAGGAGCTCTTCGGCCGCAGAATCGCGGCCAAAGAGACAAGGCTGGATTTCATCAGACGCGAGATCTTCCAACTCTGCTGTTTCTTCTTCACATTCCACGGCTTTTTCTTCACCATATTGTTCACTTCCTATTCGGAAGGCGACGGCGGCGCGTGCCGGAAGTGGTGGATCCCGTCGGCCGTGTCCGCCTGCACTTCACTTTTCATTGCTTTTCTTGTTCAGATGAAGCTTTGCAGGTTCTGGAAGATGTCGAGGCAGTTGCAGAGGGAGAGGAACGATAGCCGCGCGGTGACGAGGTGTATTCAGGAGCTGAGGATGAAGGGGGAGAGCTTCGATCTGTCGAAAGAGCCTCTTCAGATTGGGAAGAGGATGAAGAGTTCCAGTGTGGAGATCAAGTGGAGGCCTCTCACTTGCTGCTCTCAATACGCAGTAACCGTTTGCCTTGTTTGCTTTGCAGGTCTTCTCTTCCCAGCTTCAAGGTTCCTCGTCTGCGCTTGAAATCCCAAACCGCCAAACCCTAAGTCAACAACTTTTTGGAGCATTGAAATGAAATCATCCATTCGTTTTAAGGTAAATAATATACATTTCTATCATCTTTAAGCCATTTATATTATATCTTAGGTTATTTCATTAGTATTTTTTTTTTAGATGGAATATAAACCAAGGGAATGAAGCGTTCTTGGTCCGATTGTTCCTGTGAATAGGACACGCAAAGAGGGCAATGTCGCATTACATCTATGCGAGATACAAAAGCAAAACTACTTCAATCTCCAGCTTGAAAGTCGGATGTTCAATTCGATGCCAAAAAACATCAATCTTTCAGATCGGTGGGTTGCCAAGTTCCTTCTCGTGGATGGTTATTGCAATTTTGCCTCGATCTTGGAAAGAAGCATATTGTAGCTCTGCACCCACGACTCCAATTACCAACACTTCAGTTTTCAATTGGTGGGGCATTAAGATCAAGCAAACAACTACTTCAAAGAGTTGGCAAGCTGCTATATTTTACAAGAGCCACCACCTACTTCAACCTGCTACATTTACAACAAGTTGTCTATTTCCAAGGATTAAAGCATTTCAGAGCTTTGCACCCACAACACAATCGGTGACAGGGTTTTGCATTTGTATCACTTGAGCAACAAATTATGAGAAGCCCAAAGTAACACTACTTGTGTTAATTCAATTGTAATTGCCCTCCTCAGACATCTTTTTACAATAATAAAAAGTATTCCTTTCACATTTTTGTGACGTGTCTCTCAATTAGCAGTAGAAACTTGCAAACAGCAAATAGCCTTCTGTGTGCATGTTGAAGTACCCCACCGCTAATTATGATGGGCAAAGGAACTTTGCTTTGTTTTGTAGGTGTTATGCACTCTCAAAGCCAAATATACGAAACACACCTGAAATAGTACAAAAGTAAATTAGAGGATCATACAGACAGGATTAGAGATTTAAATTTAGTATGTGAGAATCTTGCAGGGTGCAAACCTTCATCAGCTTGATACTTGTTTTTATCATCTCCAGCATGAGCAAGCAAGTTTAACTTTGGGTTCCACTCCACACTGTTCATTGCAGCACGACATGGAATCTGGTGAACTGACCGTCCAGTCTGGACATTTGCCTGTTAAAAATAGGAAGCATCATTGAAGTGCTCAAGATTGAGTAACTAGAAATTTTTAAAAGTGTGTCCAACACCAGAAAGGAGCACAAGATGATTCAAAAGTACTTACTATATCTATGAACAAATCCTCACTTGCAGAGGCAATGTATTCTCCCGTATGATTGAAACTTATTGTCCTAACTGGCCATCTGAGTATAAGAACAAGTAGATCATCAGACACCATGCCTATATATGGACATAACAAGTTGAACAATTTGTTTTGAACAACTCACTCAAGTTTTGTAAATGTTCGAACACAGAGCATTTCCTTAATATCCCAAAGGCTGACTAAGGAATCAGCACTTCCAACAGCAAAATATCTGTTTAAAATAGTAACAAGTATTGATTGGCACAGGCATTTTCCAACCAGAAATAAGGAAAAGAAAATCCCATTCTGCAGAGAATAAATATATTAGACAAACCTTCCAAGTGGGTCAATTGCAATGCAATAACAACCAGCAGTGTGAGCCATAAGTGTGTCAAGAGGGCGCAAAGAAGGATATGATAGAACCTCCACAGTTCCTAAAGATAAGGGTAAAACAGAGAAAGTTCTAGGTTAATGGTAAACAGTTCGACATTAGCAATTATGGGATTTATGAGCAAACCCCTTCTTGCACTAATGCCAAAAAAACTAATTGCCTTGATTGATGATTTGCTCTCACCATTCCCAGTAGTCAGAAAGAACATATCTCAGTCATATTCCATGCAATCTCATTGACCTGATACCAGGAAAAAAAAATGAAATAACAAAGAAGATTTTACTCCAATCAAGAATTTCTTGAGGGCAACTAATAGAACAAGCATAAAAGGAAGTGCATTTTTTTTGGTCACACAATAAGAGCACTACATTGATGTCATGTGAGGAATCCATGATTCGCGAAGTCCTAAAAGAGTATGCCTTACTTTTGTTCTCTCAATCACAAGATGAAGGAAAAGATGTGTTGTGTGAGCTCAGTAAATCAGTGCCATGAACATCCAAAATTCAGAAATTTAAGTAATTCAAGTGCTAACTCAGCAAAATAAGCTCAAGTTTTTTCATGTTTGATGCCTTTCTACAACACCTTTATCAACAAAATCAAATAAATCTACAGTTATCTGTAATCAGCTTTTAAGAATCAACAAAATCAAATAAATCTTACAGTTAATATGTAATCAGCTTTTAAGAAATTTCTGCAAGACGCAAGAAAATTATTACCTCATAGTTGAACTTCCGCTTATGCATAGCCTTAAACTTGCGAACATCCAATATTGTCAGTTCTCTTCCTGCCACAGCATAAATGAACCAGGAAGTTGCTAACAGATAAGCTGGCTGTGTATGGGGTATAATTTTTTCAATTATACATGTACAGATAAAACTATAAAAGCATTAATGGATATGTGTGTGTGAAAGGCAAGCTATTTGACAGCAGAAGCAAATGTGAGAAAGATCACAAGTAATGAACTGAAGACATGATTTAGTAAAAGCATTACCCTGTTGCCAACAGCTATATGAGTCCCATCGGGTTTATAAGTGATATTATATTCCCCCACTTAATTCAACTTGCTGTGAGCATTTGCCACCTGCCAATCACAAAGCAAGTATGTGTGAGCATCTCACACAATATCTCTGCCCACATCAGAAGAGTTTATTTTACTCTGGAGAATGAACTACAAGTGTTCTCATGTATCAGCTAATATAAATATCTGTTGATTTTAGTTCTCTTTTATGAGATGATAAGCTCCATTACAAACCTGAAATCAGTTGCCCCAAATTTTCAAACCACAGAACCCTCTAAAAATAAATTTAAGACAAGTTTTCCATCTCTTAAAGTGACACCTAGATGAGGCAAGTAGTAGAACATAAACTTACTGCGAGCATCCCACAATCGAACTGTCTTGTCACCCGATGCTGTTGCAATCAACTCAGCATGTTTGGGGTCCCAACATAATTGGTCCACACTGTCTGAATGGCCTTTTAGTTCAATATCTTTTGCCTTTCCCTGCAAAATTACTTCAAGTAGCTAGGAAAGGGAATAGAAAAGGTACTTGATAGAAGCCCCCCAGCTATATAATATACCATTCAAGAAAACCTATAAAGATTTTGTAGCGCGTGTTTTACACCTTAAATACCAAAAAACATAACATGATGATAATCACCAGTTTTTTGGTGAATAAAGTCTAATGTTACATCACTGTTGTAAATTACAAAGCCAATATAGTTCACCCAAAACAGTCAATTAATGTACAATTCAAATTTCAGATAAGAGAAATGAAAATGAAAGCAAAAGTTATTTGGTTTTCCATTTTGCCAATTCTCCTTTGAATCAAACAATTCTAATGCAACTAGCAATTCTGTTTACAGGTATTCAAAGAAGGAAAGAAAAAGAAAAAATTAAAATTAAATATAAAACACTTTTAAAAATCCAACATAGTCAAAAGATTTAACTTTACCAGATGGATATTTAATAATTTAAATATAAATAAGACTAAGATTAGGGCTCCAGTCAAAGGACTTAACTTTACCACTTGAACATTGAAATAAAAGGGTAAAAGTATCTCTAAAAAGTCCATATACTATACAATTTAATTCAATTTAGTCTTTGTATTGTAGTTTTTGGTCAATTTGGTCCTCTATACTTCTGAAATTGAAAAAATTATTTGCAAAGACTGGCCACATTAACCCAGGCAATTAGCAATGCAAACGTTGTTAGTTACATAGCAATAACATGTCAAGATCTATAGCCATTACAGCTTTTAATAGATGCTTAATATCTATATGAATTAAATTAAATTAAAATTAAAATAGGAAAGCATTCCCTCAATGTTGCCAAATTTGGTGTCTATACTTTTGAAATTAATATAGTTAGAATATAATAGACTAACCAGATTAACCTAAGGCATTACATTAACAATGCAAACATGTTAGTGATGATATGTCAATATCTATTTCATTGTCAGCTTTTCTATATTTTTTATTTTTTATAAAAATTAAAGTACAATAAAATAAAAATAGGAAACCCCTTCTCTCAATGTTGCCACCTCTTCAGCTCATCCACCACCACCTCTACAAATCATCCACAAAAGACACCAAGTGAACCCACCTTTCAAGGTGCATAATTGCAGATTCTCCAATCAAGCCTGTTTCCATTTAAAACAAAATTTAAAAAGAAAAAATGGATAAATCTTGAGTGTAGACTATCAAAAAGAGAAGGGAAAGAAGAAAGAGGCATCGTTTCCCATCATGAAGTTTCTATAGAGCCCTGAATCCTGATGGTGTGCATACTCTAGCCATAGGTGAAGTGAGAATGGTGATTTAAACTTCGAATCAATGAGGCTCTTGCCCTAGCCCTAGTTCTAGCTAGAGAACCCAATGCCTGAGAAATCATGACCAGATTAAGAAGAAACATTTTTCTTCTTTTATTCTGTTAGCTTTTGTCATTAATTTTACCCATTCCAAAAGTACTTTTGGAATGGATAAAATAGAGTTTCAAAAGTGAATGCTACGTCGTTTACACGAAAGCATTGGTTAATGACTTGGGTTAACATTGTTAGCTTTTGTCATTGGGGGTGTTTGGTAAATAGCTTTTAGCTGATAGCTATTAGCTGATTAGGCTAGCGATTTGACTAGTTGATAGCATTAGTTGATTGTAGAAAGATGTTTGGTATATTAGCCTAATAGCTGATTACATGCAAAATGAATTTCTTAAAAAGCTTATCAAAAAAGATGTTTTGAGAAGCTTTTTGAATTTTAGCGTTCTGGAGCAATAAGCTGTTACCAAAACCTAATTAATAAAACACTCATATTGGTTGTTTAACCAAGTCAAACAAGCCAAAATTGGCTTATAAGCTAACTATGTTACCAAATAGGGCCTTAATTTTATCCATTCCAAAAGTACAAGGACCAATTTGACAAAAATTAGGGCATGGGGACTAAACTGAACAAAATTGTATAGTACAATAAACTTCCAATATTTTGATCAAATAAAAGCATTTCTCCTTCTTTAAACCAAATCAAGGTAGATAATGAGCTTATCCAAATTTAAGGGATAAATAAAACAGACGTATTTAGCAGAACTGCATAATAGAACATAAAAACTTGGATTTTTTTATAATCTCAAATGAAAAGTTCATGAAATACGAAAATATTGTGTTCATTTGACGAAATAAATTGACAACACCATTAATCAAACAATATTTTAGGTGCTAAACAAATAGAGAGATGCATTAAAGGTAATGAAATATATAAGGAGAAGCTTACATGACCATGGGGCTCAATATGCCAATATGCGAGCAGTTTGATCAACGGAGCCTGAGGCTAGTTTCGTGCCACTGCAATTCCATGCTAACTGAATGAACCTTTTGATTTCACAAAAACATAGGAAAAAGAGAGAGAGACAGCGTTTTTAGTATTGAAACAAATTGGACGCACAAAAAATCAGAAGAAAAAGAGAAGAAAAAAAAAAGTATTTAGTTAGGGTTTCTGAAAGAGGGATATGTGTAAATGACAATGAAGAAACACAACTCAGTACCTTCTTCTTGTGGCCTTGATATTCTCTGGTATGTAGGTTTTTGAAGGGTATTGATTCCGCCATTCTCACGTATCAGCTCTGCTGCGGCTCCGCTATTCTCTTCCCGCTCTGATTTTTTGGCGTCAAAACTCAAAAGTCAAAACTGAGGCAGCTCAAGACCGGTGTTACAACTTACAGCTTAGAAGTGCAGTAAAATATGATATCCAAAGAGAAAATTAGAGATTTGGTTGCTCGACTCTGAAAATTTTATCATTTTGGTTCTCGATTATTAAAATTATTCAATTTGATCTCATGACATTTTTATTTGATTTGGATCTAAGTGTTATTTGCAGGTCAAACCTAAAAGGCAAATTTGAGGATTTTAAAAAAGTATCTTCCTTCTTATTCCTTAAATATAAGTCGTTTGTTTTATATAAATAGGTTATTTATTTTCGATAGCAGTCGCAACTTTAATATGCAATCAAAGTGCAGTGAATCATCTTCATCCAGCTATAAGAATCGAATGATTTCGAAAATGGAGAAGCCTATAGCTGGAATTTAAATGATGTTGGCGCAATGCAGCAAATTTTTTAACATCATTCGATTATTATAGCTGGATGAAAATGATTCACGACACTTTGGTTGTATATTGAAGCTGCGACTGCTATCGAAAACAAATAACATATACTATATAAAACAAAAATAACTATCTATATAAAACAAACGACTTAGATTTAGGGAAGGGGAAGGAAGATACTTTTAAAAAATTTCAAAATTGCCCTTTAGGTTTGACTTGCAAAATAACACTTAGGACTAAATTAGGTAAAAATGTCATAGTCAATGATCAAATTGAGTAATTTTAGTAGTCGATGACCAAATTAGTGAAATCCTCATAGTCGAATGACCAAATCGATAATTTTCTCGATATCCAAATGTTATTTTAATACTCCGTATTTGGATGATTCTTTTCTTTTCTTTTGTTTTTTTTACTCAATATCTCAATTGACTAATTAATTTGAATAAACAAGAGAGAGATAAAAAAAATATAAAAGTAATAATTCAAAAAAGAAATAAGGTTCAAATTGGCCAGTAAACGTAATATGAAAATGTAATTAGATCACTTGAACGGAAAAAAAATGTAATTAGGTCACTGAACACTCTAAATGTATATAACTTCATCCATTTTAGTAGATTACATGCTTACGTGGCAGCTAAGTTGCCATTTTTAAATAATTTTTAATAAATTTAATAATACATTTAAAAATATATATATTTTAAAAACGATGAGGTGCGGAAGGGTGGCCGTCGTTTTTTTTTTTTATTTATTTAATTTTTTCAAATTGTTTTAATTTATTATTGAAAATTATTAAAAAATACCAACTCAACTGCCACTTGAGCAGGTAACCTGCTATCTTTAAGTATAAAGTTTTAAAATCACGCAAAATTAATTTTATGTTAATTTTATAACGTTAGTCCAAAAAACAAGTATATTTTTAAAAAAAATGAGTGTTAGTAAACAAGTTTTCAAAACATAAAACAGATAATAAAAAAATAGGATGAAAATGAAAAATTAGAAAACTATAACAGTTTTACGAAGTACGAGTATTTCATCTATTTTCACTATATTCATTTTTAAGTTAGTTTTCGGATTATTATTATTATTAATACCACCACCGATGTTGTCGTTATCGTCGCCACTATCACGCCACCACCACCACCATTATCACCACCACTACTATCAATGCAACACCAACTCCACCAGGGTGTGAGCAAGTTGATTCACCGAACGAGAAAAATATAACGAAAAATGCATGACTAAAAAAGGAACTACAAACAATTTTGCAAGCATAGAAATATAATCAACACGCGAGCGGTATGACTTCCCCGAGCAAAGGGCATGGACAAAATGAAGACAATCATACTCAACCTAGACAACTCTAATACTGACTCGCTGGTCCTCTCGAGATATATAAGGCACGGTATTATCCTAAACATTCCTTCTCTGAGGCGGATATTGGATACTAGTTATTATTTGCGAAGTATTATGGCTGCCAAAGGATTAATAACTAGTGGAGTGAGACGACAAATTGGGAATGTAAATTTTACATTAAGGTTGTGTTTGGAAACCCGGAAAATGATTTCTGGAAGTCATTTTCCGGGTTTCCCATGTTTGGCCAAGGCTTGGAAAACCCAGTCAACGGAAAACATTTTTCCGTTGACTGGGGAAAACCAAGCCAATTTGGCGGAAAATTACTTCGCCAAAATTTGGCAGAAGTCATTTTCCGCCAATGACCAATAATGTTTCCGGCAGAAACCAGTATTCTGGTTTCCGCCGAAAATCTTTTAAAAAATAATAATAATAATAATAAAAACAGTGAGGAAGGAAGGGAACCAGGGATAAGTTCTCTCTGGTTCCTTCCGGCGAGGGAAACCAGAGAGAACTTCTCTCTGGTTTCCCTCGCCGGAATCGCTTTTTTTTTTTTAATAATTAATATTATTTGCTAAATAACTAATTAATATTTTTATAATTAATAATAAAAAATAACTAATTATATAAAATGGTTAATTATACAATTTTATCTCATTTTTTGAAAATGAACCAAACGCACAAAGACTGTTTTCTGCCGTGCTGCCAAACACAAGAAATGGAAAATGTTTTCCGGAAAATGACTCATTTTCCAGAAGTCATTTTCCTGCTTTCCAAACGGACCCTAATATGAGAGCACCATTGGCTACATGATGATTTAGATCAAATGATTCAAACAGAAATGCCACCTCAGTTAGCAGGTGCGAAAGTTGGGGGGCTTAATTGATCAAACAACTGGTACATGGGATCATCATATTTTATCGGATATTTTCCACCCGGATGACATACCTAAAATATTAAAGATCCTAGTCCCACTGGAGTACGAGGATATATGGTATTGGTATGGAGACCCTGGAGACCCGAATGGTTGCTATACTGTCAAGAATGGATACATACTTGTTGTGGGCACTTATGAGAACAATTATGGTTTTGATAAGTGGAACACCCTATGGAAGTTTATAATTTCCCCAAAATGGAAGACATTTTTATGGAGAGATATCCTCCCTACCACTACCAACTTACTTATAAAGAGGGTAGATGTTAGCCCGATATGTGTCATGTGTGGACTTATAGATGAAAATACTATGCACTAATTGGTTTTATGTGATTATGCAAGAGCCATATGAGACTGATATAGCCTTCCACTCCCCCACTTGTGACGAATATTTTCCAAGAATGATTTAGAACGATCCTAAATGTTCTAGATACTAATGGGATATTATTTGTATCTGCAATTTTATACAACACTTGGAGAGCCCGGAACGAAGCAGTCTAGAATTCATGCCTACCCATGTCAAAGAAGGTCCTAGCGATGACCGTGACATCCATGCAAGCGTGGTAGCAGGTTTATCACGCCAACCCGCCGGTTTCGGCTGAAACATACGGCGCCGGCATGCAGCCACCGCCCGCCCCCTGTGCAGCCACGGTCCACCCCCGCTGCCGGAGTAGTAACAGTGAGGCCCACCCACTGCTTCATCGACGCTGGGATACCTGCAACAATTGAAACTCAGCCACAGTCGGTGCAATCTTGTTCGACGACCACGAAGAATATATATCGGCTTACAGTGCGCCCTTGCACAACTGTTTCTCACCACTTATGGCAGAAACTATGACGTGCAAAGAAGTGTTGTCATGACCAGAACACGAGGATAATCGTCAATTGAAGTATACACGGACTGTCAGACACTTCAGACATATCTGTCCTCTACAGAGACTTGATTCTCGATCCTATCTTGGTTATGCTTTAGATGCTTGCAGAGCTTATATGACTATGTTTAATTATTTAGCGCATATTTTAGCTTCTGATGCTTTTAATTTCGATTTGCCTATATACTGGGATGCTATCCCACCAGACTCAGTTTCATGTTATCTATAAATGCAACCACAATGGTTTCCTAAAAAAATATATATTATATTATATTATAGGGAAAATGACACTTTTTCCCCCTGAGTTATATACTTATAGCAATTTTTTCCCCCTTAATTATTTAGGTGAGCACATTAGCCCCCTCAATTATTCTAAAAGTGGTGATTCCCCCCCCCCGATATATTAAAATTGACATTTCTACCCTTAAAGTAAACATTTTATTTATTTTACTTCTCCAACAAATTATTGCGTATACGTAGGATGACCACGGTTCAATTTAAACTGAACCGGACACTAAAGCTATCGAATTAAAAGTTTCCGGTATGATTCAGATCTAGAACCCAATATTTGGATTTTAATTTATTAAAATTATGAATTAAAAAAATTAGATCCTGAACCGTGAACCGGCGGTTCTGGATCCGGTTTGCGATTTTGAACTATCTTTATTTTTAAAAATTTGTATTTTAAAATAGTCTAAATTCAACAATAAATGTATTTTATTTTTTCAGTTCGGAACATGAACCGTCTGTTCCGGTTCGCGATTTTAATAAACTCTAAATATCGGGTTTCGATTCTAAATTGTTATTTGGAATATTTCGGTTTGGTTGCTATAGTGTTTGTTTGGTTTAAACCAAATTATGGTCATAATTTGTTGGAGAAGAAAATAAATGAAATATTTATTTTAAGGGTAAATATGTCCATTTAACAATTCAGGGGGAAAACAGCCACTTCAATAATTCAGGAAAAAAAATATTATAGGTATATAACTCAGGGGTAAAAAGTGTCATTTTCCCTATATTATATTATATTTATATTTATTATTAGTAAGTATTTGGAGGTTTAAGTTGGTTGAAGCATATATTATGATATATCTCTTTACTTATTTGTAGGACATGAGCTGTGACAAATATTTAAGAGATTCAAACTTAATATTTATATTTATTACAAAGTATTTACTAAATATGATTATTATATAATAATTATTAAATATATGAACAGATACTACATTGTAATACAGCAGTAGCATTTAAAAAAAAATATTTATTATTAAAAAATACTGTATATATTATCATTTCAAGCTTTTTACCCGTTATTACTGAAAACAGTAAATAGTTAATTTCACTAAACATTTCATTCTAATCCGCTAACTGAAAATGCTAAATTGCCAATATCACAGAACATCTATCATCCCGATTTACCACTTTAAAGTACGGTGGCAGCTGTAGTACAACTGTAAAGTCAGCAGTGAATATGGTTAGCTGTCGTCATAACCTCGACAGTTTTGAGTAGAAACGTATGTACGAGTGGTGGTGGGTCTGTTGAACAATTTTCTCCACCGACGCGATTATAGTCTCCGGACTCCGGCTATCGATCACAATCATCTCTGTCGCCAGAGCGGAGGCTGTTAGCGGCGGTGCAAGGTGAATCTGCTCTTTCCAATATTCACCTCCAAACAGATGGCTTCTAGCAGGTTTATGGCGTACTCACCTTCACCCTCCGCCCCTCACTCTCCTCACATCGGCGCTCTCCGCTCCGCTTCCTCTGCCCTCGTCGAGCAAGAGAAGTATGCTCCCTCTTTCTCAACCCTACATATATCTATTGTATCCACAAACACACGTTGTTGCAGATCTTGCGCGACTTAATCGTTAAATTTGGATCGTTTTTCATTTCGTCCGTGTATTCAGATTTTTGATGCGTTGGATCTCAGCTTTGTTGGTTGGTTTGAGTGGTTTTGATTTGGAATTCTTTACTGTATTACAAGATCTAGTTTGCTTAGTTCTAGTGTCGTCTTATGCATTGATATGTGGCTAACGTTTCCTCACTTCAATTACTTTGATGCTGTGGTTTTGTTCCAATTAACATAATTTCATGGACTTCTCTTCCTACATGTTCATACAGCTCCTCTTTGCTGAAGAAGGTAGAAAATGTTGATCTCTATTCTAAACTACTATACAACGGTGTTGAATTCATTCAGTAGGATATCAATTTTGCCTCAATTTTACTGTTCTTAGGTTTTAAAGTTAGTGGCTGCGCTATTGTTCTTGGTTAACCATTTTTTTTCCCTTTTATCATTAAACAGGGAAAGGACTTTTTTATTGCATGCAACTAAGAAATTTGTTTAAAAGTAAATTAATTATAAATCTTTTCATATTTGTGCTTCTTAATTTTTAATTTGCCATTGAATTCTTACACTTGCAAATTTGCATCAAAATTCTGTTCCAGATCATTGGCTTTTGTCTTACTAATTGAATCTCAAGTGTGAGATCGTATGATCTATGCTGATCAACAACTGAGTACAGCCGAAAGCAATAGAATATGTATATGTTGCTTGTTCTTCCTAAAAAGATAGATCTAAGATAAGTATGTGAAATTGTGCATGTCTTGTGAGTTTGAGAACAGATAAGTCAGATAATCCTCCCTGGACTGTAAGTCTGTAACCGAAAAAAATTATTTCAAACATCTGGGTGGCGTTTGTTTCACGTGATAATATTCATAAACTACTCCTTATAAATATGCACTGCTTATGCATGTAATGGCTGGCACTGACTTGCCTCAATGCTTGTTGACAGGTATCTTGCGGAGTTGCTTGCTGACGTAGCAAACTCGGTCCTTTTATGCCTGTGCTTCCTAATTGCTATCGGTTGCTAAACCAGGGTGAGTTGGAGAACTTTGAATAATATTTCACATCTCTTAGCAGCTTGTTGAAATAGGAACTCCCCACTGTAGTCTGTATTCTTTTCCAAGCCATCAAAAGTAAAAAATCCTGAGGCAGTCAAATAAAAGCAAAGATAAGGTGGGTGTTCTCCACTGCCGCCTTAGACATCAGATTCCTTAAAGATATTAAACTATATATTTCAGCTATGCTAGTTGTGAACTAAACCAACAAGGTTTTTAGCTTATGACACCTTTCTCTTAATGGACATTTAGCTTTTGGTTTAAGTCATCTAACTTGGAGGACCCTTGAGTTGTGCTTGTACTTCATTTCTTTGCCACTTGTAGTTCAGCTGACTATGTTGTTTTGGATGCTATTATGCTGCTAATTGCACTTGGCCATAGCAGAACTACAACTTTGTCTGTTGATCTTAAGTTGATGCTAATTTCTTGTGGTGAGGAGAATATAAATGCAAATATCCTTTTGGCGGAGCTTTCCTATTTCCATTCTTCAGGTTCAGTGAGAGGAATTTTTCAGTCTAAGTTGCCACTAACCTATAGCAGAGGAACGTTAACTCCATATTTTTACGAGGTGTTTTGTGATGGATAGATGATTAGGCAGGATTTATAACCAAGCTCCAAATAGGATTTTACACTTTAGTTTCCTTTGGTTCCTTCTGGATTTATATCAATGAATATCATCAGGGAAGGGGTAAATTTAGCAGAGAACAGCTAGTGAGACTTTTGTAGATAGGAATTACCCGTACATTGACTGGTTGAGCTTAATAGATTATGGCATGCAGAATCAAGTCTCAGTTATTACCTGCACCATATAAATATATGATGTGGAGTCATTTTTTTCACACTGATATGTATAAATGTGTGTACATGTAGTTATTATACATATAATATGTGTAAATATATAGCTCTGCTACCCTAATCCTCCCCACACAAAAATTTTATTAAAACTAAATTATTACTAATACAATATAATATAATAATAGCTCTGCCACCCTCATCCTCCCCAAGTAATTACAATTAATTTGACAAATAAAAATTCAAATGCATAAAGCCTTAAATATAGTTGTATTATCGTATTTAATTTAGGAATATTAGATATTTAACATTTTACATTAAATTAGAATTTGAAATGATTTAGTATAATTTAATAGTTGTATTAGTGTATTCAAATATTCAATTATAAGCCCTATTTAACATATGTCCTATATAACCCATTACAATTCCTCTCTCTTTCCCTTTTATAAGTCCATTTACATATGTTGTCAATCACTTTTTTTTAAAAATATATATATATATATATATATATATATAATTATATATATATATATATTATATATATATATATATAAATATATTATATATTAATTGATATATCTGATTTTAAATTAAATTATAATTAAATTGTAAATAAATTGTCATCTCTCGTTTACGTGTCAGGACATTGTAAAGTGGGACGAATGGAGTACAATGATAGGTGTGATATTTTATGATAGTCTGTATAATTGTTTTTGTTGTTATCTAGAGGTTTTCTTTTATTATTGTACCAACAACTATGTAATTACTAATTATATATAATTGTACACTGTTTTTCAATGATAATTATAATTATAAATTTGATTGAAATTAAAGCTTGGCCCGCTAATAAAAGGCTTGGGTCTGCCCTTTCTAAAAAGAAATTTATTCTCATTCCTGGTAAAAGATATAGTGTCCCGAGTGGAGTTTTTAGGATGAGTGACAATATTGAAAAGATCACGGATAAAAATAAATTGCAACTTTCATGCGGATATTAAGAAAAGAAACAGGTGTTAAGCAAAAACCAATAATACTAACATAGTTCAAACTCATTTTGTACAATTAAGTATTACAAGAATTTTCCCAGCTTAATTCGTGCTGGATTAATTTAAAGGAATAAGTTTCAGTTGATCATTTTAAAGTTTTAGAGCTATCATGCAAAATAGAATATAATAAGATGGAAGTTATTTTTGGTCATTCTTAGCTAAGTATGTCTAAATTATCTTGTCTGTTCAGGTGTATTCTTCTGAAAGACCAAGTATGTCATGTAGATTTTTGATAACTAACGAATATACGGATAGTGTTGTCTGTCCATATTGTGGTGGATGCTAACTAATTGTTAACTAATGCCTAACGGGTGCATCTTATTTCTTGAAAATTGACCTTTTTTTAAGCAGAAATACTTCGTGTAACTACACTCTTGGGAATGCATCTGTTTTAGATCAAAGTGGGCTTGAACATGGTAGCCCCTTGGCTTCAGGAGGACTGTTTTCAAATGGAGGTGCTAACAAGGACAGATGGTCATCACCATTTCAATCCGAAGTATGGATACTAACCATTAACATAACTTCTTTAATCTAATTTCTACTTTACAAGAAGCTTTTCTGACATAGTTTTCCTACTCTAAATGCTGACTTGATTACTTATTTGGGTGCTTAACTTAAAAGTTCCGCTTCTGTCATGACACTTAGTTTTGAAGCTAACAACTTCGAGGCTGCTTTCTGGATATAGCTGAGCATGTCAATTTAGAACTTTGCTTGAAGTCACTAGGTCTCTTTCTATGAATTAACCTGACTTCTAGCTTCATCTTACGTTGTTATAGGCTAGAGTATTAGACAGTAGGGGAGTTTCTCTCTTCATTTCAAGTCTAATAATTTAGATACTAGACCAAAGAGGTTTTATCTTCTTTTTTTTCAAAAAGGACTATGATGCCTTCGCCCTTGTGAAATTTGTGACCCATATTCATGCTGATATGTTAACTATTAAGAATGATTTCAATGTGAACAGAATGTTAAATTTTGCAAGTTGGTTCAGTGTAGATGGGCACTTTCAAGGTCAGGTGGGCATCAACTTGTTATTGAGTATTCTTCCTGTTAGGATGCATATCTAATTATCCATTTTTTACTGTATGTTATTGGATGCTGGCTTGTCATTAAACTTGTATTTTTTGGATTGTGGAGTACCTTCATAATATGGTATCCAGAAACTTTTCAGCTTTCTTCAAATCAGTAGCGTTGAGCACAGATCATCTACAGAAATGCCTTTTATCAAAAAAGGGTTTGTCGTATATGTTCTCATTTCTCCCCCTAACAATATTACAATTTATGATGTGCAGATGTCAGGTTTGGTGCAGTCTTCTTCTGCACAAAGCTGGCTTGGTAGTCAAAGTAGCTCATCGGGACTTATAGTTAAGCAGACCATCAGAATTGATATACCTGTGGAGCAATATCCCAATGTACATCTGTTTCATTTTATGTGCCTCCTTTTATGTATGCTCACAGTGTATAATACTGGAAATTATTTTGACACTATTTCAGTACAATTTTGTTGGACGTCTCCTTGGTCCCAGAGGAAAACTCCCTTAAGCGAGTGGAAGTGAGTACTGACTGCCGCGTTTTGATAAGAGGGCGTGGAAGCATCAAGGACCCTACAAAGGTAGTATACAAATTCGCCTTTAAGCATAAAATCTCTAATGGAAAATGTTTTCTCCAGTATTCCAAAATTTTCCAAGTTTTCCTTTTCCGTTGGAAAAGTAGAAAACATGTTCAAATTCAAACTAGTTTACAATTTCTAAAATATGGAATTATTTAAAACCCAATTGTTTTCTTTGTATAAAATACAAATGGTAGTGATAAGTAAAAATGATTTTGAGTGGTGGTGGGGTAAGTAGATTATGGTGGAGTAGGTATTTTGGGGTGGGCATAATAGATAGTGGTAGGTAAAATAAGCTATGATGTTAATGAATGTAGTGGTAGAGGTGGGAAGGTAGGTAGGGTCATGTTGGTTGCAATTAGTTGGGAGTGAGGTACATAGGTAGGTGGTAGTAGGTAGTGGCGGGCGGGAGGAATCAGTAATTATATTGGAGGTAGCGGCGGTGGTGGTGGTGACTTGAGGGGGGTGGAGATAAGTGGCAATAGTTATGCAAATATGCACCAACAATGTTAGGAAATGCACAACAAAAAAATGCACAAATTAGGTACGCATCACCAAAAAATGCGCCATTAGGTATGCATAAAAGCACCACATAGTGTTCGGAAATGCACAATTAGGGGTGGGGAGTTATGGTGCATTTTTTGGGTGTGTTGTGCGTTTTTTGGTGTATTTGTGCATTTCATTGTTGTGCATTTTCCTAACACTGTTGGTGCCTTTGTTAACACTATTGGTGCCTTTTTCAAGCGGCCGCATTTGAGCAGAAGACTATATATATATATATATATATGTATATATTGGATCTCCAACATCTTCCTCTCACTTGTTACAAGTTTGAAGACTGGATCTATAGGAGTTTTACATGGGTTCATATGAAGTAAACCAATACCTTAAGTCTGTAACATAGTTCCCTTGGGGTAGGATCATAGTTCCCTTGGGGTTGCTGCTGTTGCTAGAATTGTTGCCTAGGAGGCTTGACCCACTGGTTTTGGGTGTAGCCTTGATCTTCACAATTATAATTTATAACGTTGTTAACCCTCACCAGCCACCTGATCTCCTATCACCGTATGCCCTCCTCTGAAACCACTGTGATTATTGTTAACCCTGCTTTCACTTTCACTATCAATATTATCTGCTTGATAGGGACTCCTATCTTTGAGGCCTTTCAGAAATCTTGAGAACACATTTCACGAGGATTAAATCTTTACTGTCCAATAACTGAGATCAATTCGCATCATACCTTTTGTTTAAACTAGAGATCTAACTAAATGATAGTCATGCCTCATGTTGAGCCTTCATTTCTGCACATTGCTAGAGATAAGTATAGCTGCAAAAAAAAAATAAAAAAATCTTTGCTTAATGTTTGAAATCATAAAAATAATCCATAAACACCTTATCCCTTTTGGTTAGGACAATGAATTTCCCGTGACAGATTATGTGGCGTATTCAAATTACTAGAGCTTGAGAACACTTATGCAACAAATCCCGTAGCTAATTTACAGTCTCATAATGTTGCATCAAGAATCATGCAATTCACAATCCAGGAGAGTAGTATTTTGTCATCATCCGATCAAAATTGTACTGCCTTTCCTGTAGTTGGGCAAGTCTCAATAAGAATTTTCTCCTTTCTCAAGCCACTCACATTCACTTTTACTAAGAATTCCATTCTCTAAGGTCTTATTTATCAACCTTTAACATGTTCTCAATCAATTTAGAGTGTAGAAACAATTGCCATACTTTTCTATTCAAGAGACAGGTGACACAAATCTCTATCAGAAAAGTGGGTGTGTGACATTGAAACTTGAGAAAGCCAGCACGTGTTAGTGCACATGTAGACTGTAGTCCAATGGTGGCATGACTCCTCTAGGCTTGCCTCAATGTTCTGATCCCTATATTTTACAATGGTGCTCTCATTTTTAGTTAAAACGAGAACAACCCTTTTTTTTTTTTCAATATTATATGCTGACATCGGTTTGCAATGGGTATCGTTCTGTGTCTTTTAGCATTTGTATCAGTTATATGCTATGATACCATGTCATTATGTAGTGAAAGGAAGAAATAAGATTGATAAGAATCTTATTTTCAATTGATGTAACTAAACAACTTCTTGTTATTTGATGTCACAGCCTGCAAATGTAATAGCAACAACATAATAATTTACTGTTGTTATTTGTAGGAAGAGGTGATGAGAGGTAAACCTGGGTATGAACACTTGAATGAACCCTTGCATGTGGTTGTGGAGGCTGAACTGCCAGTGGAGATAATTGATGCTCGGTTAATGCAAGCACGTGAGATACTTGAAGATCTACTCAAGCCTGTGGTAATTCTAACCTGTCCTGTCCTCTTTGATGAAGCAAAAAAAGCAATTTCCTTTACCCTCCTAGTATGACATGCTCTTTAAGAGATATTTATTATTGTTATTCTTTCATTTATTTTCATCTTTCAATGCAGGATGAATCTCAGATTTTTATAAAAAGCACCAGCTACGGGAATTGGCAATGCTGAATGGTACACTGAGAGAAGAAGGTTCTCAAATGTCTGGTTCTGTTTCCCCCTTCAACAACAGCCTTGGGATGAAGAGGGCCAAGACAAGGGGGTAATCAGTTTTCTTAGTGGGCTTCCATTTGAGCTACTACTGAGCCGAATCTCGGATGCAACTAGTAGTTGCTGTCCAGGCTACACATCCAATGCCGTCGGGGCACTGGCACTGTTACATGCCGGTTTGCATGTGATATGCGGTGTGTTTATGTTTGCTTGGGGATCGATTTAGCAAGAAGAAGATAGTATGACAGTGTGTTGCAGGGTTGGTTGATGTGCTCTAGATAGTTTGTTTAGGCTAGTGTGTTTCCAATGCACCTGTTAAGTATGCAACTAGTTTTGATGATAGGATTCCTATTAGTAGTAAGGTTATTATGCATTGTATATGGATTCTGAAAACAATCCACCAAAACACTGGTTGTGGTTTTGAGTGTTATGTACTGCTATGATTAAAAATGTCATTTTCTGACACATTCTTTATCCCACAACTTGATAGCTTAGCTTCTTTTTTTTTTTTTTTTTTTTTGCAAACAAGCTTAGCTTTCTTATATAGTAGAATAGAATGGGAAGCCTCTGGAATGCAAGCCATACACAATTGCAAGCTATACACATGCTTTCTCGTTGAGAACTGACGTTGTATACCACCCGTGTTATATATATACTTGTGTTCAAGTGAGAACTACATTTTAGGTGAGAAACTATGAACCTCATACATAAATGTTAGATCTTCTATATATATAATACGACGTTGGTTCTATGCAAATTGATGTCATACTGTTTATATATAATATATATATATATAATTATATATATATATATATATATATATATATATAATATTATAATATATATATAATTGAATACAACGTTGGTTATGTTAATATTTTTTTAAAAAAGTAATATGCAACGTCGGTTCTATGTGAACTGACATCATATACCATCTCTATTTATGTATTTTTTAATTTAATACGACATCAATTCTCAACACGTTGGTTATTGATGAGAACCAACATCATATTAAATTAGAAAAAATTATACGACCTAGTATTTTGACAGTTGTATTTAAGAAAAAAGATCACTTTTGGTCACTTGACTATTGTACATGTACCAAATTTTGTTATTGACTATTAGTATTTTCAAATTAAGTGCATAACTATGTAATTTGTACGCATTTGATTATTGACTATTAATATTTTTGAATGAGGTGCATGCTTATGTAATTTGTATCACATTTGGTCATACCATCCAATTTTTTAGCCCAAGTTTTCAGCTAACTATTGTCAGAATTTCAACATTTTTTTCTAATTAAAAAGATATTTTTGTCCAACTATTGCCAAAAATAATATTTTTCTCTTTAAAATTCTGACAATAGTTGACCGGAAAATAAAACGATATGATTAAAAATAATACAAATTACAAAGTCGTGCATCTAATTTGAAAATATTAATAGTCAATGACCAAAATGTGATACGAATTACATAGTAATGCATCTAATTTAAAAATATTAATAGTTAATGACAAAATTTAATATATGCACCATACTAAAGGGACCAAAAGTGATTATTTTTTTTGTATTCAATACTTTGTTTAGAGTAAAATAAATTTTGGTCCTAAACTTATAGTGGCACGGACAATTTAGTTCTTTTTGGAAAAAAAAAACCATACAATTTGTGGACAGTTTTATTATGACGAGGACAATTTTGGTCCTCCCTTTAATTTCTGTTAGATGGCCCGTTAGATTGGGGGTACATTCGTCTTTTCAGCATACGTCCTCCATTTTAATACGACAATGTGCTTATGTTCTTCATTCCAGATTGACAAGCGAAGAGGCAAATTGAAGAAGCAAATCTGGTCGAAGCAACACTCTATCTAAACAAGCAAATCTGGTCGAAGGAAGTGGTCCTCAGTGGGAAGGACAAATGCAAGTGGTCCACACTATATGAATATATGTGCTGCACTTCATAAAAGTGAACAACAAACCAAAAACACATGGACCCATTCACAACTGCACTGGGACCTAGATAGCAACACAAATTATTTAAAGCCAATATCGCATACACCTACATAGCACACATATATAAAGGATAGCATACATATATAAAGAAACTATTTTCAACAATAAGAGAACTCATAGATACCCTACAATTTTAGTCAGTAAGTGTTCCCGTAGCTGACTCAGAGAACTCATACATAGCACACAAAGACAAATGAAATGCTTTCTTACCTGATTTATTCATCTCCATTTGCCTCACTTCGTGCTGTATTTTGTATAATTGTTGAGTAGAGCGACGAATGCGGCCTTTCATCACTGCGAATTTGGTCTTCAATCTACGAATTACGTCTTCGCCATGGTCTTCGACTGGTAAGATTAGAATACAAATTAGGTTTTCCACTATTAGGTCTTCGCTGAGAACGGGAATAAAAGGGGAAGAAGGAAGGACATCTGAAAAGACGAAATTATCCCATATAACATGCCATCTAACGGGAATATTGACGGAGAACTAAAATTGTCCTCGTCATAATAAGAGTGTCCACAAATTATCTGATTTTTTAAAAAGGTCTAAAATTATCCGTGCCATTATAAGTTTAGGACCAAAAATGTCTTTTACTCCTTTGTTTAAGTTACCAAAGTCTTACATTAAAAAAAAATGGTTACCAAAGTCTTTGATTTTTTTTTTTTAAAATTAGCGAACAAATTGTTAACATTATATATTCATTTTTAAATAATACAAACCTTATAAAATACTCCGTATGATAAATCTATAATCTATAATACTGTAAAAACAAACTTTTATTGTACTAAAAATTAAGTAATAATGTGGAGGGGTTCAGGTATTGGAAATCGGAATGGGAGGGAAAACTGAAGCGACTCGACAGTTTCCAAAATTTTGCCCTCTTCTCCTTGCGCGCATAGCTGATACTTGATAGTGATAGCTCAGTTTGCCCGCCAATCGCCATTACCCAACAGCATGGCGAATAAGAAAAGAAGAGTTCCGGAAGTTCTTTGGAGGGTATTCCGGAACCGCGCACGTACACTTTCCGACGCGATCATTCCCTCATTCCTCCTCCGCCCCTTCGCGGCGCATTGTCTCTGCAACGGCCGGCGCTGCCTTGGTTGCAGTGGCGCTAACGCAATGGAGTTTCTTCTTAGACCTACCGATACCTCCGATTACCGGAAGCTCCTCAAATCATTGCTTTGTCGTCATCGATGAAAATGCGCCTTCGTTATCCGTCTTCGATCCTCACACCGGTGGTCCCAGATTCAGGTACCTGGCTTGTTTATTTTTGTAATGCACATAAATTTGGATGGGTAAATCATAAATGTGTTTGTTGTTGAAGATGTTATAGAAAGTCTGCTGCTCTTGCTTGATTTTGCCTGGAAAGTCCTTATTTTAGTGATTCACATTTCAGTGCACATCTTTTGTTGTTATTATGATCCTTGGGACCTTTTCATATAACAAAAATATACTCCGTACTAATTAAACTAAGCTATCTCAATTTTGGTAAATTTTTATATATAAATAATGTAATTATTATTTCTATTAAAAATATATAATCTAGATCAGGTGCATCAGCCTCCTCCCTGTGCGGACATGCGAATAGATTGAGACTATTGAATGAGTTCATATAAATGGCTATATATCATAAAAAAAAAGAAAAAATGCGTTGGCATTTGAATAACTTTCTGCACCAAGTATATTTTTGTGGTGTACTAAGTGATGATCCGTGTGTTACTAAAGTGTTGGTTTGTGGTTCACTTAGTAAGTGGTCTTTGTGCACTAAGGGCTGGTCGGTGGTGCATTAAACTCACGCACCTTAAGCACAAAACTCACGCATCTTAACCCACAATACTCGCACCTTAAGTACAAAACTCATACACCTTAAGCACAAAAACACAGACGAACCTTAAGTTTTAACAACAACTCACATTTAAGTATGCACTCACTCACATTAAGTACAAAACTCACGCACCTTAAACACAAGACTCATGCACATTAAGGCACAAGACTCATGCACATTAAGCACAAAACTCACGCATATAACTACAATCCTCGCACTTTAAGCACAAAACTCATACACCTTAAGCACAAAAACACACGAACGCTTAAGTTTTAACAAAAAAACTCACATTAAGTACGACATTCACTCCAGCATTAAGTACAAAACTCACCACCTTAAACACAAGACTCATGCACATGTAAGCACAAAGACTCATGCAGCATTAAGCACAAAACTCATGCACTTTAAAGTTTCAACAATAACTCAACATTAAAATACACACTCATGCACCTTAAGCACAACCCTCACCGCACCTTAAACACAAAACTCACGCACCTTCAACCAAAAAACACACGAACCTTAAGTTTTAACAACAACTCACATTAAGTACACACTCACTCACATTAAGTACAAAACTCACGCACCTTAAACACAATACTCACGCACCTTAAGCACAATACTCACGTACATTAAGTACAAAACTCACGTACCTTAAGCACAAAACTCACCGCACTTTAAAGTTTCAACAACAACTCACATTAAAGTACACACTTACGCACATTAAGCACACAACTCACCCACCTTAGGTTCAAATGCGATTGGTGCGCCCCATGTGCGGTTGTGCGGTGAGAGGAGAGCCATTGATTTTGTTAAATCAACGTCTAGGATTACCAAAATTTAAAAAAAAAAACACCAGTGGCAATTTAGTAATTTTTGCATCTAAGTCAAATTTAAGGTGCGTGAGTTTTGTGCTTAAGGTGCGTGAGTTGTGACTTAATGTGAGTAGTTGTTGAAACTTAAGATGTTTGAGTTTTGTGCTTAATCCCTAGGCGTTCCTTGGGGACCTAGGTGCCTTTTTGTTTTGTTTTTTTGTTTTTGGTTTTTTTGTTGTTTTTTTTTTTTTTTTGTTTTTAATCCTTTAAATTCTTTATAAGATTTATAATTATAAATTATTTAATAGTTTGAACAGTTAATACTAAAATATTAAATAAAACCTAAAAATACAAATAGAATTGTAATTTGTATAAAGATTTAAAGAATCAAAACATAATTCTACAAAGTCACAACTCACAAGTATCAATATTAAAGTAGATGATTTCGATTTAAAAAAGAAATTTTTTTGGGGGTTTGCAACTGATTTGAAAGATTTAGGATTTTTTTTTTCTTAAAATGATGTCGTTTTGAGAGAAATAACACATTTAAGAAAAGAGCAATAGCTAATTGTCGGCCGCCATAGTCCGCTACGAGGCCTACGAACTGATTTCGGTGCCCTAGCGGCCGCCACTGCTTTAGTGGCTTAGGCGCATTTTTGCAACCAATGATATATATATAATATACGATTACATATAGTATATATATATATATATAGATAATAATATATATATATAATAAATATATATATATATATTCTACATGCTAAAAACATTGAACGAAATCTAATATCAAATTAAAAAAAAAATGTGTTGCATTTTTGCAATTATCGCCAAACTTCACTGTGCAACTTTTTAACACTATATTGTGCACTTCTCAGGATTTTCCAAAATGCAGATTATCTTGTTAAAAAGTGCATGGTAAAATATTAAATAGTGTATAGTATTAAAAATTGTACTTTGCAAAAGTGCAGTGCACTCAGGGTTTGAATTTTAGAGTTTATGGCTTAATTTTTTGTTTTATTTGGTTTAGGGGTTCACTTTTTACTTCTTAGTGAGACTTGTTCCCTAAAAGTGATAGTTATACTAGAGTCTTGATAACCTTTTCTTGACCCTAGTGGATAATGGATAGCAGGCGTTCTGCACATTGTACTCTGTTGAGTTTGATTCTATTACTTCAGCACTATTTTTAGACTTGTTTGTTTGAATTGTTAGATTTAATCAAGTTTTTAACTTCATGCACTTCCAGATTGTTAGAAGAACTATTGAATCAATGATGTCTGAGAAACCCACTTCGTCTAATATATTGTGCTGTGGCAATGATAAGGTGACTACAACTCGTTCCTTCATCATTTGTTTAAGATTTTGTTTTGGTTTTCAATTTAAGCCAATCATGATAAACATATACTTATATGGATTTTCTAGTTCATAAGTAGTTGACCATTGTGCAATTGTGATTGAAACAATTATTCTATTCTTCCCAATGTTCTCTCTTTGCCCCCATATAATATTTTAGATACCTTGTGCAATTATTTGACAGATGAGCTGCCAAGTGTTATGTATGTGGAAAGCTTTTGACATCCTCAGCATGGTGCCTTTTATTAAGAAGGGTCAGAAAATTTTTATGTTCCCTTTTGACCCACCTATAAGTATACTTGATACACGAGTATGTATACATTTTCAGTTTACCTGCATTGTGAATATATCATAAACAGATTGGGGATGCCCTTATGGTTTACTTGCTAAGGAATGCTTCGATATTTTTGCCCCTTTCTCAAAAGAAACTCCATCAAGTTGCAGGTTTTCCTATCACTGATTTGTGCTTTTCATCCTCCATTCATACCACCTGTGAGTATACCTTTCTTTGTTGAGGATAAATATAAATAATGCAAATCCTTACTAACAACTTAAATTTTTTAGTTGAGGTGGAACATATACTTTAGTATAGTATTGAGAGTACACAAGGTATTGGGTTCGAAATCCCATGTGCTACCGACCATCAATTTATTTCCACATGTTTGACCAATAAAAATAAATCCAGCTACATGTGGGGACATATTGAGAATAAATATAAAATCATAATTTAAGCTTTTAGTTGTGGTGGAATGTATAGTTCATATTCTCCAACAAAACAATAGTGAGCCCAAAACAACTGTTAGATGGAGGCTACTTGTTATGTGTAGTGATAATAACAATAGTTAAATATATCCTTCTGTTGATTAGACCATGCTTATGAAAGTATTCATACTGTTTCAATTTGCTTGATAAATGCATTTAAAAAAAAATAAAAATTCTTCTATATCTAATTCTTTCCTTCAGTCAACATCATATTTTTGGAATCCATTTCATTTTTTAGTTTGTTTTCTGGGTACTTCATTCCTGGTAATGCAGAGTGAGATAAGCTGTTCCGAACTTAGCCAGTCCTAGATAGAGGCGGGTTGTAAGAGGTTTATAACTAATGTAGAATTGTGTGACATCTCTCACTAGTTTTCCGAAAATTACAATTTACTTCTAGTGGGCAGTGGAAAGAGAAAAAGATTCCATGACATGCAGTCAATGTCAGTGAAGCAGCTATGCCCTAGGTTTGTTTGGTCTTGATGTCATCTTGTGCTAGCCTATCCTTTATTGTTTGTGATGTTAGGAATAGGCTAATCTCATCCACTTACTGTGCAGGCAAAGGTGTATTGAAGAGGAGTCATCTAAAGGGACTTTGACATCCAGCAGAGATAATTGCACTAACGAAGGAGCGCATTCACTTTCTGTTAGCCAAGGTTCCTTAAACCAAGCTGTTTCATTGAACAGGAAACGGAGAAGACTCCATAGTTGGCAACGCCAGAGAAAACGTCAGCAGTTGCCATTTCAAGAAACCAATTCCTTGACCACTTGCAGAAGTTCAACGGAGAAAGGAGACTTACCTGTTACTCTTCAACATGAAATAAATGTCAGTGTAAGTTTTGCCTTAAATGCATAACATTTTCAGAACGCTGGAAGATAAATTGTTCCTGAATTATCATTAAAAATATGATGCATGCAACGATTTTTTAATGCCATGTGTTGCTGAATCCATTTGCTAATCTCATTTTTTTCTTCATGAGAATAGAGACTTCTTAATTAAAATTTCTTGAGGTAGGCTGAAGTATTAACTTCTATTTTAGGCAATGCACTTACAAGCTTTTGAGTATCCCCTCTGATCTCTGAACTAAATAGTGTCTAGAGCTCATAATTGTGTCATTGTGTGTATGCAATCATTCCTTGGGTTGCCAACTGGATGCTTATGGCCATTAACATTACTAGAGAAATAACAGTTTGATTGCAACAAGAAAAAAATGAAAAAAATACAAGTACTACTAGTTTTTTTTATTACATTTTTGGTGGGGGTAAAAATAGCTTTCCTGTATGTATGAAATGAGAAGGGTTATTGGCGTGGTCTTTTAAAAGTTCTTATCTTGTCAATTTATTATCTTTTTAATACTAAATCAGTTTTGAATATAAAGTGAAAGATTTAGACTCTTCATATCAACAGACAATGGGGTGGTGCTCTTGTTGCCTAGTATTTTCTACTCCATTGAATGTCACAGAGGAAGTAATAATCAATACGAGAACCATGTTCTACAAATTGGAGAGCTGTTCATCTCTCTTTCCCAGAAAACGTATCCTTCTGTTTTGCACATCTCAGAATAATCTGCATAGCATGTCTTTCCAAATTTATTGCTTGCTCTTCTGTTCCCGTTGTTAGTATAAAATATCAATGGATGCTTAACTAGGCAAATTATCTTATGGAACAGATAGCAGCTGACTCTTATATTTTGCTAGTTATTCACTAATATGTTCTCGCAGACCAATCCTGCACTCATCCACACACCCATGAGTTTAGGCATGGTAAAAGCTTGCCCATTTTTCTCTTGTAGAATTTGTTTTCTATCTAAAAAGTGGTCAGACATACTGAATTCCTTGAAGCCCAACTCTTCTGGTGCAAATGATCTCTTCAAGGAAATTTTCAGATGTTATAGTAAGATCAATGGTCAAATTTCGCCTTGCCTACATAGCAGCAAGTGCTGTTTCATCAGATCAACATGCTTGTGAGCAATGACTGCTTTCTATTCTTTGTCACTTTTTAGTTGATTTAATTCATTTTTTTTTTTAAAATCATTTAATTCATTTTGAATGTTTCTGTTTCTCGCAGAACTGTAGTGTAATGTGCTAGATAGTCCAACATCTTTTTAATGCATGTTATGAAATTCTTCTTCATATTTTTGAGAGAATTTTTTTTTTTTTACTGTGCCTGTGATTTTAATATCCTGTTGTGAACTTAGATGCTTAGAATTAGCAAAACAAAACCAACTTGAGTTCACCTATGTGCAAGTTGATGTACATGGTCTCAGACGGGTATAAAATGGACTAGGCTTTATGGTTATTACAGACTGTAAGTAAAATTTATTGGAAAAAAAAATTGAATATAGAATAAAAGTTGATGGAGAGGAAAGGGAATTGGTCTTACATGTCATGCATCATGCTACATGGTCAAGCCATAATTGATTTTAGCTCCTATTGTTGGTGTTTTGCTCGAGAGCTTATTGTAAAACAAAATTAAATAAACAGAAAAATTGAAGATGCCTTGCTTTAGTACTTACCCTTAGTCTAAAATCAGATCATGGTTCATCTGACTTGATTCTTTTGTACGGCATATCACACATCCTAGGTAACGTTATCTAGGTAAAGAATAAGGCATTCTATTATATTAAATATAAGCATTTCTGTCTCTCCTCAACTTGTGGTTCCAAGTTTTCTTTTAAAATAATTGCCTTTTTGGCCCATAGATATCACTCACTTACTCGGCTGTTGAAAGCTCTCATACGTAAGGCTCAGCACTGTCAACACTTAAGGTTATTGGAGAAGCACTGTCCTGTTCCATCATTTGATGAAGATGGCAAAAGAGTTCCCTGCTCTGATTATCAGGTCATTCACATTGTTTTTAAGTCTCTGTGTTTAACATGATTCAAAGTGAGTGATGAGTGTTCTTGTATATGGCATTTGAAGGTGAGGTTAGCCCATATTATTGGAAACCTGTGATAAAAAGCTAGTAAACTTTGATATAATTCTTTTTTACTTCAGATATTTACCTTACATTTGGTGAATGATCCGAGTAATTGAATTTATATCCCCCTCCCTCCTTTTTTTCTCTCTTTTTCCACTGGCTTCATCTGAGGGTGTTTTGATTTGTTGCATGCATTCTTGCCCTTTCACTTTTTAGTAAAACATTGTTACTTCAGAAGAAAAGGACTTCCCTTGTATCCCTGTCAATATGTATCAGCTTATGAACAATAGATTATATATTTGTACACCATTTCCCTCTGTTTCTTTATCAAATGCTTTTTATTGTCTCTTTCATATTTGTGTAACAAGTGCTGATTACTGGACTCAGGTGAATTTATGTGCAAAAGGTTGTACTGCGTATGTGCTTGGTGATGAATTTCCAGAACATTGTTTTAGTTCGAAAGGTTCTGAAAGCCCTGAAGCCCAGCATTCTCAATTAAGACCAAGTAAATCTTATTCTCTGAAGAAACAGGTTGTATCATTTGTTTGGGCAGTTTGCCGGAGTATTGTGCTCCAGATTTATTAGGAACTCCTTCCAATTGGCGAATACTGAGGAAGAATTTTCCAAGTTCATTCAGATGCGCAGATATTGAGAAGTTCTCTCTTAATCAGTGTATGCATAAAGTAAAAATATCTAGGTTCCCCCTTTTATCAAATAAATATTACTCAAATTCTCATGGATTAAGATCTACAAATGGTTGCTTCACAGATATGTATAAAGAATGATGGTGGACTTGGTGCCTTAGATATTATGAAACATAAAGTTCTAGAGTGTTGGATGTTTTGGTTCTTTTCATGTCTTGTAGTGCACTAGTGCAAGCCACTTTTATGTACTGAAACTGAGCATGAGAATCAAGAGATCTTTTATTATCGGAAGTCTATTTGGAGCAGGTGAAGGTTGAGCTATGACTTGCTTAAAAGATAAGCAAGTTCCTAGAATTAAACGTTGCCTCTGCCCAGAGAATCTTGAAGAACAGATCGTTTGGTTTCTCGAAGGTTAGATTTCTTCCAAAAAAAGATGGGTTAAGGATATTGGAAAATCTTTAAAGCATCATCAAAATGCCTGTGAAGTTGTCTTCTCAGTCTTGTGAGCAGAGGAAGGTTTTCTCCTGAGGAATGTAAATATACTATTTTAGGTCGGTAAATTGTGCTCTTCGTGGTTTGCATGCAGTGTTAAAAGGAATACAAATAAAAGAACCTGCGAAACTGGGTTCATCGGTATTTAATTATAATGATGTCTACAATAAACTTGTTCCTTTCTTGTTGATTCTGAAGAATGGTTTCTGCACAGCACCTGATGTATTCATCGTTGATCAGATGTAGCTAAAGCTTTTGACTCAATAAACCAGGATAAATTGCTCACTGTGATGGAGGATTTTATATCAGATAATGAATATATTTTAGCAAAAACCATTGAAGTTGTGTGCACAAAGAAATCTTTGTGGGTCAATCAGCACCTTGCTCTTGCACATGAAAGTATCGATCTTCCTTGCTGCGCGTCCATGGCAAGGCATTCTTGTGAAACAGGTATCATAACTTGGACTATCATTTGGAAGAGTAAAAGTTTGGAAACAATTAAGAAGATTCTTTACTTTCCTTTAATCCTCTATGCATTATATTCTTGTTGAAAACAAAGTTCTCTAATTTCTTTATTTTAAGTGCATATTGGAATTATTGATTATCAGATTTTGATATGATCCAAGTATCCAACCATAAAGTTCTGGATAAAAGACAATGTCAACATTGTACACAAAATTTTGAAATAGAAATTTTAATCTGAAACAATATAGATGGTTAAAAGGCAAGTATATCTGTATATGCTTTTTGTTATTAAGTAAAAGTTTCATATTGTTTAATGACATTTGGTTACAGAGAAAATAATTTTCAGTTCAACAGGAACCCATTTTTATTCCATAGTGTGAGCAAACATTTAACAAACACTATAACTTTATGATTTTATTTTTTTTTCAATTATCTGCAAGGATTTTCCTTGCTCGAAGAATGATCAAGAGCCATAATTCTGTAACATGGTGTCTGATAAGCTGTACAATATCCAGTAATTTACTTAGTATCATTTCTTGAAGACTGCCATTTTGTTGTATGAATATTATTTTCATTTCAGACTTATTATATAGTAACCTGGTGAATGGTTAATGACCATTTCAAGTTAAAGTTCCATACACCGATTATTCAAATTCAGTTTTTTTGTCATTATGAAACATATTGTGGTTGCTAAAGTAGATATAGTTGAAAAATTGATTGATGGATAAAATTGAAATTTAATTTTCTAAAGTTGCAGCATATTGATATTATACAATGTTACATGCTACGGAAAAAGCAGAAAAGTGTTGAAGATGAGCTTACTTTTTACTTAAAGGAGCACATAAAACATAATGTGCTACACATGGATAACAAATTCTACCTGCAAGGCCTTGGCATACCCCAAGGAAGTGTTTTGTCTTCTCTGCTATGCTCACTATACTATGGATACCTTGAAAAGACTTGATTTTTCCTTTTCTTAAGAAAGCTTGTAAGCCTACCAGTGGGTATCAATCTGGAAAAGGAACTTTTCATGATGCTGCAGCATGTAGAATGTGGTAATGAAGATAAATTTGTAGGAGATACCCCTAAAATCTTCTGCTTAGGTTCACAGATGACTTCCTTTTCATATCAACCTCAAAGTTCCAAGCTTCTAGTTTCCTCAGCCGACTGCAAAGAGGATTTCGCGAATTCAACTGCTACATGAATGAAGACAAATTTGGACTAAACTTTGACATCAATCATCTATCAGGTTTGCAATCCAGTAAACTGTATGTTGGAGATGATGGAATCTCATTTCTTAGATGGAGTGGATTATTTGTTAACTGTCGCACTTTGGAAATTCAGGCAGATTATACGAGGTTATTTTCTTGTTCTAATCAATAATTTGGCTGTTTAATATAGTTTATATTTACTGTGTTCTGGTATGTATTTAAGTATACTATGAAGTAGTATTAGTTTGGAAATGGTGTTTTTTGTTCTATGTTGGTGACAAAAGCATATAGCTTATGCAGACTGTTCTTACAGCAAGATTTATTGGGAAATGGATTTTGTCTGCTTAACAGGTATTTGAATATCCATTTGAGTTCCACCCTAACTATCTGCTGGGAAGGTAAACCAGTTCGAGAGTTGAAATCTAAGTTGTGTTGCTATCTGCGCCCCAAGTGTCATCGCATATTCTATGATTCAAACATAAACTCAGCAGCTGTGGTGAGACTCAACATTTACCAGTCTTTCTTGCTTTGTGCCATGAAGTTCCATTGCTACATCTCTGGTCTGGCTAGCATTGTAAGACTAACACTAACTCGTATATTGATGTCCTGGAGACTTCTTTGAGGTAAAATTTCTTATATCTTGTTTCATTTGAGTTTGACACTTGGCCAGCCATCCCCAAAAAACACAAGCTTCTGGTAGTATTTTCTCACAATAACATGGAATCTTTAAGTTATGCTCACATTAATGAATTCATGTCTACCCTCTGAGGCACCCCTTTCTCCCTCTGTGATAAAGTGTGAACTGAACTGGGAATCAGTGCTAGGCAGATTGTTCATCTTATTTATAATGTCATTGACAAATCATTTCTTTTCTTTTCTTTTTTGTCAGACCACGAGGTGTCCTGAGCAGACCCTAACTGTAGGAGGCACTTTTAAGCCCGTATCATAGTTAGACTAATCATCGATTGCACTGGGCCGCCCAATTAAGGGGCAGAGTGTTGACCATATTGGTTTTTCCTATACGAGAGGGGTTCAAACTCTCGACCTCTCTTAAGGGACGAGAGTGCCGGCCACTCATACTATTGGCTTTTTGTTTGTGCTGAAAGTTGTTTGCTTTGTCGTCTTTTAGGTACATGAAGAAGCTGATAAAGAAAAGGATGGAGCTTAATTCTGGTATTCAACCTATACTGGAGGTGGAGAAGTGGGAAATTGAGTGGCTTGGATTAACTGCTTATATCAGAGTATTGAACAAGAAACAATCGCGATATAGGGCATTACTGCCTTTACTAAGATCCAAGTTGATTGCAGTTAGAAACTCAGAATGTGTGTCTTCTGCTCTCAAGTATGCCACTGATGATGTGCACTCATCTGTGCTTTGGAAGATTAGGTACTAATTTAAAGTTCCTCTGCCCTCTCCTTCACTGCTTTTGTAGTGTCAAATCATAACTCTTCAAAAGACTAGTTTTATCTGTTGCCAGTATTCATTCTCAGTTGAACATGTTCTTTATGGGATGTTTTATTGTTTGAGACATTATATTTTACTCTCTGCTCTCACCTTGTATTGGTTGCACATATTGTAAGAATTGCGCCTAGGCCCTGGTTGGCCACCTAGTCGGCTGATTAATTATTGTTTCCGTTTTTTTAGGTTAATATTTAGTACTAACTATTGAATAGTTTATAATTATTAAGTCTTTAAAAAAATACACGGGTGTCTGATTTTTTTAACCATGTGCGCATGTGATGTGATTTTTAAAATTTTGTAACTTTAAAATTTAATCTTCTTTTTATAGATAATATTGTATACTTATAGTATTTGTTGTTTTAAAAAAAAATTATAGGAAACAATAATTTTAAAAAACGTGGTCGAGGATAAACAATCAATACAGAACTTTGTCAAGAAAAAAGCATAGAGGCTAAGAAAACTGTATTCAATTTCTTCACTATACTATAAGGTCTGTGGTTAATATGCTAGTTTGTTAAAGTTGAGTGACTATGTGCATTCGAGCTTAACAATTCAGTTAGTCTCTAGTGTTTCACACAGTCTCTAGTATGGAAAGAGATTCTAGAAACGCAGGACGAAGGTACTAATATTATGAAGCAATTTAGTCAGTATTTTTTATATTAAAAACGTAGTCTATAATAATTTTTACTCTACTATCTAGTATTAACTAAGCAAACATTTTGAGTGGTTATTTGTGTGTAATACTAGATGGTGAATAGCGGAAATTATTAGGTAGCAAGTTAAGATCGCTAATTAAGAACGTTTGTGAGAGATCTCTAGCAATTTACCATAAATCTAACTAGGAGATTTAACTTGTATACACATATCGACTTGCCATGAAATAAATTTAAAATTTGACCTAGAATGAATGTGAAATGGTCCAAACCCCCTCTTATGTCATTTGCTTAACAGACAGTGCGTGATTCATACGAATTAACCTAATCATAAAATAAAAGGGAACATATAATCAATCTTCAATGATTCATTGGTTCTTATTCTGTTGCCTTGTCTAAGCCTGTTGCCTAATCAAGGGGACAACTCTAATGCTCATGACACAACAGATACGCAAAAAATGATCGTCATATACTGCTTTTCATTAACATGCAGTATATTCAATAATTGCACCTTGTTGTCAAGACATTGGCGGTTGCACAACTCCATTGACCTACGATCATATTACTTTTTTGTCGAAATGTAGTTAATAATTATCAGTATTCCTTGACCCCGTCAAACCAGGCTACCTCAAATCTGGGATGGATCTGCCAATCTCGAGTCATCACACATTTTGTAAAACAATATAACCAGACTCGGATAGAATGCTTTTTGTTATAATTATTTTATGGACAAATACTCTACACCAACGTGTTCCAAATGTTCATAATTATATAAAGCGAGATCGCGATATTGAATTATCAATGTCATAAATATTTCTGAGAGCTCATCATTATCCAGGAGATTATAAAAAAGATAATTTACTCTGCGGTTTCATGTTATTGGCACATTCTGAGAGACGTATTATAATGCGTATCTTACTAATCTATCGAACCATCTGGTGTATTGAATCTGAACGGATAACTGGTCTAACCATGCTTTGAAGAGGCATTAGAGAGATTTGTGCTAATCACACCAATACAAAACGTTATAGGTTCTGTACATTTGCACGAAGAGATGGGAGGTTGGAAGAGAAGGAATTCACAATCAATATTATGTGTATATTAGGCTGTTCTGCAATATTGTAATTTTTCTGTGCGTTGTCCACACGATTGTTGGGTTGTGTATTGTGAGGGATGCTACTGGCAGACCGGACAAGAACGATGATGCGTTGATATAGTATTATGCTTATATTTCTAAAAGTTCATTCATCCCTAGCTAAAGTATCATAATCTGCTCACTTCCCCATTTTGTTAGCGAATATATCCTATTCCCTTGCTAAAATAGAGATTATCTATGTTTAAGAGTATAACAAGACTAAACCTACATGGCCAATCTGAAACATACTAACATTTTGTTTCTCCTTATCTCATTGTAACAAATATCCAAGATGTGAATTCTCTAGATATCGGAACTATAAAAAAAAATAAGCATACAATTAGAAATATTAACCACTCATGGAAGAATGAAGATACAACCGACTATGATATCAACCCAGCTAAATTCATTGCTAGAAAATTACTATTGTACTTGATCTGATTAAGTACAAATAAGATTGCAATTCTTCTTGTCTAGCTCTGTTCAACCTATCAGTAACCAAAAGTAACATGTGATCGGGATATCCTTCCAACTCTAGCTTAAGGGTGCACAAGCGGTTTGGGTATCCTACAGTATCATTAATTATTTGATTAGTGTGTGTTCGGTCCTTCATCGCGAATCATGGGTGTTATGGCCATCAGGTCTCCGGGAATCCAATGTCTTTGAAGCACGACAAGGGGTTGGCTCCATCTATGATGTACAAGTTCTTAGGATTGTCGAACAGAGGTAAGTCTTCAATATCATGTTGTAGATAGTTCGAACCTATTATGTCCGTATACAGGAGGGTATGATTACCAGAATATCCAAGTGTGTTCTTAAGAGCGCACCAGGTCAGTCCAAGAAATTGAGTTAATTTATATATAAAATTAAAAATTAAGACACAACAAGAATCACAATGTTAGTTTACATACATAGATTTGAATCCAAATCAGATTTGACTAAATCAATAACACAAACCACATGAACACATATAAAGAAGTGAACTATAATACATATATACACACATTCACATAACATACATATATATAAAAAAAAAGACTACATACATTCACATCTTTACACATATAAGATACATGTTACATAAATAAATATCAATATACTAAAGAGGAGTATTAAACAAAATATCTTTTTATTATACAATTAATTCTACAACTAAAAATCAATATATAAACAAATATCATAATAACACATATAGAAATAAATGAAATACTCCAATTAAATATCATATAAAATAATAAAATCATTAAAAAATAACATGTTTAAAATATGAGTTCAACAAATTGATGCCGTTAAAACGGAATTTTAACATGTTTTTTAATATAGGTTTAATAACTCGTAATCGATCAAGAAACACATTATAAGGTTAAACAATAATACAATGTATTATACCATGCCGGAGTCATGGTCTGCAGCTTTGTCATTTTTGAACTCCAATCCGTAAAGGCGAGCATTCAAATTATTGAGTGCACTTAAACATACTTATGTACGGCTTAAATTAAATTTAGTGCATACTATCAGAATAATATAATTATATTATGGCACACTGATACATTCATTAGAATATTGGTCAAAAATACGAAAGTATTAAATAAGAATGAAAGACATTGTATGCATAAATAATAATAATAAAATGGATTATAAGATTTTGCACTTAACATAATTATTTAGTATGAGCCTTCCAAAATGATTTATCAAGTACATATAATATACTCATTAATTGGTAAACACTAATAATAGTTATAACAAATGCTCATTTGAATTCCAAAAAAGACAGTAATAAGCAATACAGATCCGCAGCGCTACTGCATTCCAACATTACATTAAAATTTGAAGCTATCAAATATAACATATTGCTCCTTGTTTGTTCTTTGATATTTAGAGTTGGCAGTACATGTTAAATGTGTGGTGCAACCGGATAGGAGTATCCAAATAACTCTATAACCAAAAAATTGTTTACTCCTAACGAAAAAAATGCAGTAAGATATTTTTCACGCAGTAAAAATACATAATCGAAGCCAAACAACACAACCCAATTGTGTTACCACAAGGGAAGATATATAAAATTTGAATACAGTACATATATTTATTTCTTTTTATTTTTTTTTTTTTTTTTAATAGATGATAATTCCTAAACATATGGTTTGAAAACCTACATCAACTCCACATTTATACACATTTTGGGCTATGTAGCAAATTACCCACCTACACATCATCTCCTCTATAATATTTCACTGCTACACCTTGTAGGTAACAGTACAGTGTACAATTTGTGAATATTAGAGACCGATGAAAAAGTAGAAGCGAGAGATATGCCGCGTGTTATATTTTAGAGACTCTAATCCCCCTTCTTGAAATCTAACTAGGGGCCCGCCTTTTTAAGAAGAAAATAAGAGACCATATGGTCAAATGTTGTATGTTTATGGTAAATTAGGTATCTATGGTACGACGTGAAATGTATTTAATGGGAAGTTAGAGGATTTAGAAAACTATAAACTGGAACATTTTAAAGGAATATAAAGTATCCATCTAGAAAAAAAAAAAAAAAAGAAAAAAAAGCAAAAAGGTAATGGGAGTGATATAAGCGTGAAAAATAATAATTTAGGAGGTCAGTTTATCAATTTGCGGCACAAATACACATGTACCTGCCAGACCAATTCAAGCAACAAAGGATTTTATACTGAAGCAAATAACTTGAAGAACTTTGTCAATTGCACTTCTGAATACTTGCTCAATGACATTTACATATCCCATGTGTTTACAGTTAATTAGACTTACTGCTACTATACAATAATTCTGAGCGTCAAAATATACATGATGTTAAGTGCAAACTACATCATTTTCTAACTACATGCCATAATAGTATTCACCTAAATATACATAATATATTAAGTGTAGTTCAAACTTTATTACCCGACACCTACATATGGTTAAGTGCACTCCATAATTATGAATGTCGCTTTAGATTGGGAGTTCAAAGATGAATCAAAGTGCGACCAATGCTCCATCGGTATACCATGAATGTTATTGTTTAACCCTTAAGTGTCTTGGATCCTTAACGAGTTAACCTATTCTAAAAAACATGTTAAATTCGCGTTTTAACGGATCAATTTTTGAACTCATTTCAACTGTTATCACTTAATCTAGTTAATGATTTTTTAGATAGTTATGAATATCTTATGGTATAGTTATGAATTGTATAGTATTTCGACTATTTTGGTTGGGATAATTGAAAATTAACCAAGTAAAATTTTTTTCTATACTTTTTATTTTATAAAAAGAAACATTTATATTAAATGTCTATTGACTTTTAAATGGGTTATTGTGTCTGTATAGAGAATTATATTAATATGCCTAATGATTTCAGGTGGTGTTATTGTGTCATGTGGATTCAAACCTGTGAATAATATGTGTTCTATTTGTGTCAAATTCATTTAACTGACTACCCTGTCGCCTAAGAACACACTTGACTGGACTACCCCTGTCGCTAAGGACACACCTGATTGGACTACCCTTGTCGCCTAAGGACATACCTGACTGGACTACCCCTGTCGCCTAAAGACACACCTGACTGGACTACCCCTGTCGCTTAAGGACACACCTGACTGGGTACCCTACTAGGGGTATCCATCACATATAATGGAAACCTAGCAAGAAGATGCACATTCTGACTTCAATCAAGTTCAATAAATTCAGCAAATAGCTGGGAGATATCTGCTTTCCCCATGAGGGTAATATCTAATGTTCTTATTATATTCCATATCTAGAGATCCATCTTGTATTTACATGAGAAAGGAGAGAACAAAATGTATTGCCAGTTGGCCATGTAGTTTAGGTTTGATCCTCTTACACAAGTACACATTGGCAGGGATTGAATCTATGGGGGAAGTGAGCAAATGAATGCTGGTAACTTTTGAATTAAGCATTACTTTCATCATCTTCTTCCTCCATATCCTCAATACCAACCCAACGGGTAAAAGCAAACAAAAATTCTTTGAAGTTCACCATTCCATTTTTGTCCCAATCCATCTCTTCTGCAATACAGAACCATGGGTGTTAGCACAATTCAAGCAACCAGTAACAGTCTCAGATAAATCATTGATAGAAGCTAAAATACCAAATCTTTTCATGGCTATACGGCCAGATGATCCTTCTCCTGATGTAGTTTCATTTATTGCTTGTACCATCTCGCTTTTACTCACATAACCGTCTTTGTTTATGTCCAAAAATACAAAAGCATCGACCAATGTTTCAAATGTAGACTCGAGATTTGGCAGATCCATCCCAGATTGCTGTTAGGGTCAAGGATAACATTGAAAAAGTAATGAAAGAGATACTATAATATGAAAGATGAAAAGAGTAAATGGATACAGCATGCGAGCATTAGGTTGTCCTTAACAGGTAGACAAGGCAAAGAAGAACAATGAATTCATTTGAACTTATTCCCATATGATGGTTAACATCACATGCTTCAAAAGATCGTTGATTTCTTCATCTGTGAAATTAATCTCCAGTTTATGAAGCATACTTCACTCTTTAGGATCTATTCTCCATTCATCCACATCTAGAAACAAAAACACAAAGTTGCTTATTACTAGTAGAGAAAATATTACTGTTATTAATGTAACTAAATAAATCTTTTCCTGCGTTTCAAGGAACCAACTCTGATTTAAGTTATATACTGCAAATGAAACAATAATGTGTGGGTCAGTACGAATTCCTGAAATACAGCTTTGCATTTCTGCAAGTTCTCGTCAATTTTTGGGAACTTTAGTAACATGTTATCAAATGACTTAATGGAAGTCCCTTCCTTTTCTCTCCGCTGCATTGCCTCAACTATTTTTGCTTCTAGCTTTGTTGTGGTACAGCAGCCTTACCAATATACCTCCATTGTTGATCAGAACGAACGTGGTTTAAATGTAGGCCCTGCCCAAAAAATGCAGGAAGATTAGAACCCTTACATCCATATGCATATTTGTCAAAAAAATTTCTTCCTACAAAGTAAACCAAACTGTCCAATTTTCTAAAGATACTGAAATGAATGTCCAGGAAAACAATCAGAGACTTTCAAAAGTGGAATTCTGATGTTTATTCCAAGTATCAAAAGTTTAACCAAACAAGAGATTTTCTGCTTAGCTGATATGCTATTATCCATACTGAGACTTCATCTTTTCATGTAAGCAACAAGAAATAATTTCAACTTTCAAAAGTGGAATTCTGATGTTTATTCATTTGATTTTTAACCAAACTAGCTAGGGATGTTTCAGCTTAGCTGATATGCTATTATCCATACCAGGACTTCGGCCCTGTTTGGTAAAATAGTTAGTCTATCAACCAATTTTGGCTTATTTGACCACTATTAGCTGTTTGACTTGGTTAAACAATCAATATGAATGTTTGATTAATTAGTTTTTTGTAACAACTTATTGCTCTAAAATGCTAAAATTCAAAAAACTGGTCAAAATAGCTTTTTCGATTAACTTGCTAACAGCTAATTTATCAAACATTTTTCTACAATCAGCTAATGCTATCAACTAATCAAACTCACTAACCCAATCAGCTAACAACTATCAGCTAATGGTCATTTACCAAACACCTTCATCTTTTCAGGTAAGCATCCAAACAAGGAAACACATGAATATGAAAAATCAGAAGTCAATAGTGTTTCAGATTCAAACAATCGGCTAATATGCTATTATCCATATGATTACGACCCTAGAAATAATTATTTTATTTTGGGATTTGCTAAAGTAGAAGGGGTGGGGGGTTAATTGCAGATATTATCTTCTCTTCTCCTCTTCTCTTCCCTAATGACCTCAAAGAATCTGCAAATCTGCAATCTGCCATAAACAAACACACACACAAAATACTGAAACAGAGGCCAACCATGTTCACGGAAACAGTACAGACCTTAATTAGCTTCGAGACTGGAACCATACAGATTGGAGACAAGCTAATGGAAGATACAATAACTACACTTGATTAACTATACCATAATCATACTGCAAATATTTAACGAGTGAGAAGCGAAAACCCACCAAGAAGAAGAAGAAGAAGAGCCAACAGAGATGGAAGGAACTCAAGGAAGGGGATTTGATTGGGCAGCAGGCAGAAGTGGAGCACTTGAGCTTCTCACCGCCTAAAGAGGGAAAGGAAATTTGTATTAGGCCGATAAGCCATGGACAATACTTTTTCCCATTTTATTTTTTTGTTTGGTATTTTCTCACAAACCACCCACTTAAACTAATTATATTTGTGCGACCTCAAAGTAACAAATAATTCAAGACTTTTGTTAAGATGAAAGAGATTCTCCAATCATCTTATCTATTTATAGACTATTCGTGTAAGAAAATTAATTTTAATTTTAAGTGTTTTTTTAGGACATTGGTTAAATTTAAAACGATCAATGTCATTTCATCCATCTTCTTGCGTTAAATTGTATTTCGTGTTTATTTACCTACAAAAATTTTACCCGGACAATGTTATATAGAATAATTTATGATAGTGGCTTATTAAGTAAAAGGACAAATACTTGTCATTAACAATATGCAATATAATGGTCAAGTTAACATTATTATGTTTTGGTGTATTTACGATGGATAGAGTTGGTTAAAAACAAAAGTATAGTTGTAATGTTATACTCATTTGTTTTGAATAAAAAGAAACAAATTGTATTTAAGCAAGAGGAGTAAGGGTATAATTTCAAAATTAAAGTAGTCTAATTCCACTTGAATACATTTATAATTAATTCTTTAAATTTCATTTTTGGTTCTAAATTTATAAGTGACAATCTATTTTTAGTCATTTTTTACAAAATATTTATCGTTTGGTCATAAGTATTATATATAGAATGACCTATTGTTAAGTCCTCTCGTCAATAATAAATCCATTTAAATGACAGTTTAATGTATGAAGGCATTTTGGTATATTCAGTTTTAAGTGTTAAGTAACATCTACGCGGCAGCCTCCCATCATGTTTTTCACCATTAAGAGGGGGGGGGAGGCTATCTTGCGCTCAAGAGTCGTGGGTGCTACCCCATCGACCTCTACACCGACTGTTCGAAATTACGAAGTATCCTTGTCCGTCTTTAGTTCTGCAGTTCGCTCCTATGTTGGGGTGGCTGTAGATTATTGCAGAAGCATTATTTCTTCTTTTATTCATTGTTTTGTTAATTTGGAATTTAGATCGACGATTCTCTTCGCATACTCTAGCAACTATGGCATGTGCTTAGGCTAACGTTCTGTATTATGACATGGTCCCTCCAAGCTCTATTTCCTCTTTGCTAGTTGCATGCATTTTCTCTACCAAAAAATAGTTAATGCATGCATTTTACCCTTAAAAAAAAAGTAAACTAACACCTATAAATTTAAAATAAAAATGAAATTAACTCAAATTTTTATGATTAATATTTATTATATGATATATATTATCAAATAATGTTGTTTGCGAAATGACTTTTCAACTAATCTCAATAAATTTAGGACCAAAAAGTATTTCACATATAATTAATGAATACAGGATTATACTCCGTAACAGTATAATTGAAAACAAAAATTATAATTTTTCTATGTATATATGTGCCACAAATGATTTATATCCACATAAATTACAACTTATATGCTGTCCTAAATCAAAAGTGTGATTGTGACATTGTGGTACAAAAAATGTTGAAAATTGAAATGATGATCAAGTGAACAGGTGCCTATTGCAAAGTCAGCTGATGCGACATTATTCTATTCGTATATTCCTACAATAATAATGACAGTAGGTTTTTTTTTTTTTTTTTTTTTTTTTTTTTTTTTTTTTTTTTCTTGAAGGCTGACAGCAGGTTTTATTAGTTGTTTTTATTACAGAGTAATAAATATTATTGTATTATTTATTTATATAACGATACAGATGTTTAATAAATTAATTATTTAATTTAATGGTTAACATATAAAATCATATATAGTTATAATTTTGGATATATAGTTATAAATTTATGAATATTTAGTTAATTCATTTTAGATATTTACTTCATTCATTCACCGTGGATATATAGTTATGAATTTATGGATATTTAGTTCATTCATTGTAGATATTTATTTCATTCATTCACCGTGGATATATAGTTATGAATTTATGGATATATAATTATGAATTTCTAGATATATATTATGAATTTCTGGATATATGGTTATGAATTTATGGATATTTAGTTCATTCATTGTGGATATTTAGTTCAATTATTGTGGTTATTTAGTTCATTCATTGTGGATATTTAGTTCATTCATTGTGAATTTTTACTTCATTCATTCACTGTGGATATATAGTTGAATTTGTGGATATATAGTTTGAATTTATGGATATATAAAAATGCTATTGTCGGGAATCGAACCTGATTTCTTTTGTAAGTGAGATGCACTTTTTTTAACCAAAACAATTTCATTCATTCACTGTGGATATATAGTTATAAATTTGTGGATATATAGTTATGAATTTATGGATATATAGTTATGGATTTATGGATATATAAAAATGTAATTGCGAGAATCGAATCTGATTTCGTTTTTAAGTGGGACGCACATTTTTTTAACCAAAATAACATCATTTTGCATCGTATGCACCATACGCATGGTGCATTCAGTTGCACAACATAATTTGCGAGGTCGAACCCAATGGGCCATACATATGATCGATAGACCCATTTTTGTGTTTTACATTGGGCCTTTTAGCATCAAACTGTATAACTGCAACTACATTTATCATGCAAATTTTAAATATGACTTCATTTGAATAAATGGTTAGTCCTTTCAAACGCAATTAATGAATATGGGTGATTATGAAATTACATTAATGGCAAATTATATCAGGCATCTGGCATCATGGTCTAACTTACCGCAAATTATGTCGTGGAAACGTGTTCACCATACTTGGTGAACACGCTTCCAAACGACGTTGTTTTTGGCGTCTCTTAAAAAAAATAAAATTACACTGTTCTATTAACGGCGTTAGCATCGAGTTTGAAGGCAGTTCTGATTTTGGCAGTTTCACAATTCTCTGCGGTTGATTCGATCCGACATTCGCGATTCTTTTCTATTCGCGATGGAGGAGACGGCGGTTCGCGGAGAAGATTCGATCGGTGATTTGATTTCTGCGATTCCAGGTTCGTTCGATTTTATGCGTTTGATTTCATTTGATTTATGAGATTTTAGCATGTTGAAGATTTAGTTTGTTTTATTGGTATTTGTTCAGTATCTATGCAGTTTGAATGTTCATAATGTCGCCAATTGTTATTAGTACTATGTTTCCCGTTATGAATTTTACAATATGAGATTATGTATTTTCTGTTACGCAATTATGAATTTTGATACTCTGTTCATGCATGTGGTATGAATGTTCATAATGTAACAGTACTATGTTCACAACATATTAACTGGTATGTTACACTGTTTGCATATACTCAGTGAATGAAGATTTTGTTGGTGATTCAATAAGCACTGATCAAACAGAGTTAAACATTGACATTGCTGGCTCGTCTTCAAGTCCAGATTCTTTATTAGCTTGTGTAACATGAATGTGATTTCTGGTAGTTGTAGGTACTGATTCATGGTGATTATATGACAATTTGAATGTCAGTAATGTTGTGATTGGTATTAATACTCTGTTTCTGTTATGAATTCACAGTTTTGAGGTTATGAATTTTCTGTTATGTAATTATGAATTTTCTATATGAGATTATGAATTTTATGTTATAAGATTATGAATTTTATGCTATGAGTTTATGAATTATGGTAACTTTTATTGATGGACAATATGTTCTTCTTATGGAGAGTATGACTGGATTTATTCGGCATTCCCCGTCCCCCCTCTACTTAAATGAAGAATATATTTCCATCAAACTTATTTCTGTTATGATATTATTCACTATCTATGCAGCTTTGAATGTCCATAATGTGACAAATGTTATTGATACCCTGTCTCTCTTATGAACTTTCTGATATGATATTATGAATTTTCTTCTTTGTGATTATGAATTTTCTCATATGAGATTATGAATTTTCTATTGTATCATATTATATTCATTATAGGTGAACTGCACATTCATAATTTAGTAGTTGGTATAGGTGTGGTTATATTTTGTTGCAATTGCAGTTGATGAAGACTTGGTTGGTGTTGTAGTAAGCAATGGTGATGAAGCTTTCGAGTTATATAATGGATATGCATACATAGTTGGTTTTAGTGTGAGGAAAGGTCAACAACGTTATAAGGCATCTACTAAGTCAATTCAGATGAAGATGTTCTTCTGTGCTAATCGAGCTAGCTCCGAATGCGTTCATTGCTAGGAGCCTATCTAAGCTTGATGATGGTTCTTCAAGGCAAGATGTGCCCCACTTGTTATGTTGCCCAATGTTTGTCAAGTGGTCGCACACTTATTACCTCTCTTAACATGTGCTGGAAGGCAATATTATAAACTGATTCGCAAGAAATTTACCGTCTCTCTGACAAGTGTTGATGATGCCTCATGAATCTACACTTCCCCTTTCATTACCATGATGACAGCTTCTTAATTAAGTTCGAAGATAACCCTCTCCAACCCCTTAGCCTTTGCCAACCGTAGACCCTCCCTTAGGCCCACAGCTCTGCGGCAAAGCTATTAGAAGTCCCGATTTTAGTTGTGAAACCAAAGAGCCAGACCCCTTGATGGTTCCGAGCCAACCCACCAGCACTATCAAGACCCAACCCCCTTTTAAAGGCACCATCAATGTTGATTTTTATCCACCCAATGTCTGGTGGATCCAGAAAACCCAACGCATTTTCCCACCGTTTTGGAGGTGTGAGGATTGTCCGTTTCCATCGTTATTCTGGAGAGATCAGTTTCGCGCCAAACAATGTCGTCCAGATTGGGCATGTAGTGATAAAAAAATCCTTTTGTTTCTCGCCTTCCATAACTCCCAACACGTATAAGCATGTTTTGATAATACAAAAGCTTGAGATTGATTAATGAAATGAGCCAAGTATAAATAGGATACAGATGAGGGGAAGTAGCAGGGAGTTACTAACAATCCTAAACTACAGGAATACAAATAGGAATACAGTAGAATATGTCAACTATTGTATCAGGCTTGACATGCCCCCGCAAGATGGAGGATCCGTCAGAGACCAATCTTGGATCGAAATAGTTGGAACAAGTGGCGCCCAAGTGGCTTCGTAAGTAAGTCAGCTAGCTGCCCGAAGATGAATATAACGCACGACCAATGAACCATTTGACACCAAATCTCGAACGAAGAAGTAATCCAAGGCCAGGTGTTTCATGCGAGAGTGAAACACTGGTTCTTACAGACATATGTTGCACTGAGATTGTCACAGAACAATAGTGGTGGTTGAGGCAGACCAAACGCAGTTCATATAACAGATTCTTGACCCATAGAACCTTTGCTGCGACATTCGCCAAGGCACGATACTCCGCCTCCGTGGATGAACGAGAGACAGCGTTGACGAGTGGACTTCCAGGAAATGAGATTTGAGCCCAGGTATAACAAGTAAGCAGTAGTTGAGCGACCATCTAAGGTGCAATCCCCCCAGTCAGAATCAGTGTAGACACGCAGAGAAAGCGGCTGGCCAGCGCGAAGGAATAGGCCATGACAAACCGTTCCTTTGAGATAGCGAAGAAGCCGTTTGGCCGCCTGCCAATGTGCAATGGTAGGAGTATGCATGAACTGAGATAGGGTTGACTGCATAGGCAACATCTGGACGCGTGATGACTAAATACTGCAACAAGCCGAGAAGACGTCGGAACTGAGTAACATCAAGTCGGTCACTATCAGACTTGGCGGGCACCAATTTATCCGAAGAAGCAAGTGGCGTTGCGACGTCTTTGGCACCATCCATCTTAAACTGTACAAAATGTCAGTGACATACTGACTTTGTGTCAAGAAGATCCCATTCGGTGTTGGTACTACCTCAACACCAAAAAAATGATGCAAATCACCAAGATCTTTAAGCGAGAATTGTGTAGACAAAGTCTTTACAAACCGTGCAAGCCAGGCGTCATTATTCCCTGTCAATAAAATATCATCGACATAGACCAGGAAATAAACAATAACACCATCAGCAAAATAAACAAATAAAGAGGCGTCGCTCGTGACTTAGAAAAACCACAACGACGCAATAAAAATTGTGACAGCTCCAAGTACCACGCTCTCGGTGCCTGCTTGAGTCCATACAACGCTTTGTCTAATTTACAAATGTGTGACGGGAACAGTGGATCAAAAAGCCGGAGGCTGGTCCATATACACCTCTTCATGCAACGTTCCATGTAGGAACGCATTGTTTATGTCTAACTGTCGTAGACTCCAGCGGTTGCTTAGCGCAATACTCAAGACCACACGAATTGTAACCGGTTTCATGACTGGGCTGTAAGTTTCGTAATAGTCACGACCCGCAGTTTGCAAAAAACCTTTTGCAACAAGATGCGCTTTATAACGATCAACCGTTCCATTGGCCTTGCGTTTGACCCGAAAAACCCACTTGCAACCTATTGGGACCCAGTGCCGCGAGGCACCAAATGCCACGTTTTGTTGCGATGCAGGGCTTGGTACTCATCATCCATGGCCATCCTCCACTGAGAGTCCTTGAGTGCTTGAGTGACGGTAGACGGTTCTATAGTAGGGGTAAAGGATGGTTGTAGTGAGGTTGACATAGTAGTCCCCATAATACTTGGGGTTAGGATGACGGACACGAGATGAACAACGCAAGATTTGTTGTGGTGACGCGGTAGACTGAGAGGAAGGAACCGTTGTTTGGGATGACGAACTAGTGGATGCTGTTGCAGCCGAAGAAGAGCTGCTGGCTACGTCGCTATTACCTGGTGAAACGGACTGCGCTGGCTGGAGACAGGCGAGTGTGGACTAGAGCTTGCGAACTGGGATGCATGTGGCTGGATGTTGGCGAAACAGGTGAGGCAGCAAACAAAGTCGGAAGTGAAGCACCTACAGACGATATGAGCTCATGCATTCTGGGCGAAGGGGGTGGTGACATGTGGCGTGGTGGAGAGGCAGTGGGTGACATGTGGTGTCATTCGGAGAGACAGGCTGGTGCGGACTGGAATGAAGAGGAATAGAGGCAGAAGCAGTAGGCGAATTGGACACAATTGGCGGTGGAATTATTAGAGACATAGTCGGTGTAATTCCAGACTTTGGAGGTCGAGACTGAATATCTCCACTTGTGATTGAAACTGCAACTCATGAGAGGGAAAAATATCAGGAATAAATTGAACATGTCTAGACAAATAAATGCGATTAGAGGAAAAATCCAGACACTTATAAGCCGACTGAGAGCCAGAATAACCGAGAAAAATGCAAGGCCCGATTTTGGTTGGAGTTTTCTGTTGTTATATGGACGTAGCCACGGAAAACAAAGACAACCAAACGGCTTGAGTTTATCATAATTAGGCAGTTTGTTAAACATAGCCTGAAACGGAGATTTGTTACCTAAGACCGGTGTTGGAAGCCGGTTAATGAGGTACACAGCCGTTAGGAATGCATGAGTCCAGTATGAAACAAGTAGAGACGCATAATGAAGTAATGACAGCCCGGTTTCGACGATATGTCGATGTCGTCGCTCGGCAGTGCCATTATGTTCCGGGGTGTGAGCGGGTAGTAAAGTGGGAGATACCATGAGCATTGAACAGCGGGATGAGTTTAATGAACTCACCGCCGTTATCTGGGTAGACAGAGATAATGGTGTGACCAGAGTATTTTTCAACCAAACGTTTAAACTGGGGAAAAATTGTGAACACATCTGATTTTTGTTTTAATGGATATAACTAGATATATTTTGTGAAATGGTCAACAAATATAACATAGTAGAGGCACCCATCAATAGACTTGTCGGAGGTGCCCCATACGTCAATATAAAGCAATTGTAGTGGCTTATTACTAGTAAGAATATTTTTAGAAAAGGGCAACTTGTGACTCTTGTGTATGCTGCACGACGAACAATGAAATTGTTTAACAATGACAGGTTAACATGAACATTACAATGCTTTAAAATAAGAGCAATGTTTTATTTGATGGGTGACCAAGTTGATGATGCCATCGAGACACATGCGACATGTGTAGAACATTTATTGTTGGCTGACGAGGAAGAGGACCATAGTAAACGCCATTAATTTCTCCCCCCGCATTAGCGATGTCCCCGTTCGCAGATCCTTCACATAAAATGGGACGGAAAAAATTCAACCGATATTGAGTTAGTTTTGCAGAGTTGGGATACAGATGAGGGGAAGTAGCAGGGAGTTACTAACAATCCTAAACTACAGGAATACAAATAGGAAATACAGTAGAATATGTCAACTATTGTATACAGGCTTGACAAAGCAAACGTGGTAGCCCAAGGGATGCAATTAATAACACGACTTTCGTGGTGCAGTTCCGCTTGATCCACCCCAGGTTTGCGTCGAATGCCCGTACTGGAAGGTGTCAGGAATTGAGGTTCTCCTCCAACAGGCTTTGCAAAGCCACAATCGGAGAGTATATGCATGATGGTTTCCTCGTCCTCGCCACAACCCGTGCAGCTGCAGTCCTCCGTTAAGCCTTTTCTGTATCTCAACACTTTGAACACAAGAAGTTGTAGAGATTCATCTTAGCTTTCCATGGACACTCTAATCATCTCATCAATTAGACTTTGTATGAAAGAGATATGATCAAAATACTATATATCAGCATGTCGCAAGGGCGTGTCCATGCGCGTGTCAAAATTTGTCCATGGTTTTGATCCTAATTTGTCCCAAATCTTTGAAAACCACAAGAGATTGTCTTAGTTTTCCATGGACACTCAAATCACTTCAATTGAATTTTATATGAATGAAATATAACTAAAATACTTACCGCATCTCACAAATACATATTTTGTCATTTTTGCTCAGAAATCCCTAAAAAAAAACAAATATTAATGAATTAAAGACTATATTCAATAAATAAACAAGATACATGCATACAAATCAATATAAATATGATATTAGAAATAATTGTAATTAAGCACTTATCTAATATTCGATTGGCTGGTCTCCACCCTCTCTTGACCATATGAATTATGTTGGTGTGTCACATTTTTGGTTTGTGTGACTTGTCTTCTGCTTTTACCATGATCGAAAATAAACAAAAACAAAAAAAACAAAACAAAACAAAAAAAAAAAAAGAAAAAAAAAGACATGCTGAAAGATGGAAAGTTAAAAATTAATTCCTAACATCACAGGAATTTGAACTTCAGGAATTAGAATGATGAAGATGATGACAAAATATATATTAAATCAGAATACGAAAAATAGATATATTTTATAACATAAATAGGATTTATTGAAAATATAAATACAAACTTTTGTGTTTTTTTCTAATCAAATGCAGGAAACATACAGATCTTCAAACAGAGTGAGTGCTCCATACAAATTCTTCATTCTCAATTCGCACATAATCGATCTGTGTCAATTATATCAGATTAGTGGAGGCCAAAACTTGATCAATTATACGATACAAAATTAAAAAGGCAAGTCTAATAGATATTGTTTCAACCAAAAGGAGACCCAAAATGAAATAATACAGTAGTGGGGTAACTATACCTTTTATTGCTTCATCAAATCATCATATGTCTCTAAGCTTTCTTTGCATCCTGACCAAATAGATCTTCATTTTCACATAGAGCCAATCTTTGAGATCATTCAAAAATTCATAGTATGCAATTCTCCAAGAGTTTTTGAGCACCAAAGTGATTACAATTCCCCAAAAGCAGAGAGAGAACCCTAGCACCATAGATATGTAAAACTCTCGATTTAGAAAACTATCATCTTCTTGAAAGTCATTGTTTTTGTTTTGTGGAGGAACATATGAAGAACATTTGGGAAGTGGGGCCCCGCACAATCCAACATTTCCGGCATAGGAAGAAGCATCGAAACTTTGCAGCTGAGTGCCCGTGGGGATTTTGCCGGATAGAAAGTTGCTCGACAAGTCAAGAACATCAAGATAATTCAGACGAGCAAGACCTATTGGAATTTCACCAGAGAGTTGATTCCTAGAAAGATCAAGGACTTCCAAATTTCGAGCTGATAGATTGTCGAAAAATATTTTTCCAATCAAATGATTTTTGAAAGGTTCAAAGGAAATTAATTGCTTGAGATAAGAAAGTTCCTCGGGAATATGTCCAATCAATTGATTGCTTGAAAGATCAATGCTTTTTAAGAGTCCCAATTGCTTCCTATATTCTCTTCTTGTTTTTCCACTGAATCAAAATATTGTCTATATAGGAACTAAGTCTTCTATCTAATAAGATAGAATTAAAATTAGAAGTTCTATAGTAACTGCGATTGATATAACTATTTTTCATCATATAAGTGAAATTGTAGAAGCAATGTGGAATTTCCCCGGTCAATTTGTTTTCAGAAAGATCCAAGATTGGATGCTATTAAGATGACAAATACTTGAAGACTTTTCCATAAAACTTGTTATGTCGGAGACTAACAATAAGCAAAACTTGCAAAGATTCTCCAATCCATGATGGAATTTTACCAGCAAACTCATTTTCCATCAAAATCCATACCCTAGTGATGTGTAATTTGCAATGAGGAAGTAATTCTCCAGTAAATTTGTTATTTCGCAAGTGCATGATTGAAGACTATATAGGCAACCTAAAGAGTATGGAACCTCCCAGAGAATTGTTATTTGCAAGGTTAAGAAGGAAGAAAAATGGAAAAGTGTAATTCCACAATCAGGAATCTCCCCAGAAAGTTGATTATATGAAGGTCAATAGAAAAAGCATTAGAGCTAATACTTGAACATAAGAAAGATATCGACCCAACAAACTTATTTATTTGAGAGATGAAGAATAAATTGGTTTGGAATTTATGAATATTGTATCGGACCCAAAAGTTATTAAAACTTAAATCTATGACACGAAGAGAGACTCATTTTGTAAATAAGGCAATTTCCCACCATCTTGTTGTATGACAAATCAAGTAGTCGTAACCCCAGGAAATCCAAAACCAATTGGGTATTATATCAGAAATATCATTGAAGAAATATCAAGTTCAACTATTTTATTTGAGTGTGCAACCATTTTGAAATTGATCCCCATTCTACATTTTGCTAATAATAAGTCGTAAAGCTGAAAAGGAACCCAGTTATTACTCATGTTAAAGACAGTGCTACATTAAAGGACAAATCTAACTCTTGGAGATTTGTAATTTTGAAAAGTGGGCTTCGTTACAACTCCTTCCAATGAGTTTTGATGAGCATACAACTTATTAAGCTTTGATAGCTTTCCCTATAGTTTCTGTAAGTCCCCTTGTAATTTATTTTTAGAAAGATCTAGCACTCTTAAGACAAAACACTGTGATAGATCAGGAATTGTCCAGTAATTTGATTTCAAAGAGATGTAACTCTATTAAGGACAAAGCATGTGATAGATCAAGAATTTGTCCTGTAATTTGGTTTGTTGGACAAATCTAAATATTCAAGACTTGAAGGTAGTCTGAAGTTTGATCCATTCAGCTGGTTGAAAAGTGCGCGCATACCCTCAAAGATGTAAATCTGTGAGATCTGCAGGATTTCACAGTGAATTTACTCCCAGATAAGTCTAAGATTTGTAGAGATTTTCTGCATCGTTGGGCAAATTTGGAAAGTTCAGCAATTGACTCATTTAATTGATTATTCTCACGCAAAGAATAAAATCCGTAGATGAGTTAAATTCCAAAAGATTTCAGAATTCCATCCGTCATAATAGAATCAAGATAAAGGTTCTCAAGATTTTCCATGTCTCCAAATGCATGATGAATGGTATCTGCAAAGTAATTTCCTGAGAGGTCGAGGCTAGTGAGTTTTTTACTTGCATGCGCAACAATTGGAATACCCAAGACGTATTGATAGAGCTGTAAGAAAAATCAACAACGGAAAGAAATGAGAGGAAGAATTAAGCGAGAAAGGCAAAGACCATAGAGTCGGGAACCTGGCAAGTGTAATTCCTCAAGAAAGGAGGGAGGGTGACACTGGTTTTTGATGACTCAATTAAATCAATGTCAAAACCACCGAGCTTAATGGATCTTAGAGAGGAAAGAAGAGAGAGCCACTCAAGATTTTTTATTTTCAACTTCACATTTAAATAATCTCCAGAAATATTTAGAACTCGAAGATTGGTAAGGTTTCCAAGTTGTGGAGGAATTGTACCAATTGAACTCGGCATCCATAAGACTCAAGACAAGTAATCTCTTAAAGGAACCAATGAATTCGGGGATACGACTCCCTTGAAAATCATTGTAACTAAGGTCCAGATAATTCAAATGCTCCAGTTCAAGTAGAGATGGACTAACCTTGCGGCTTCTCAGCTGTTTATAAATTGGATATAATCACTATAATTGGTAAGTGGGCATGAAGATCAAGCATGGTTACATGGACCAGTGGTGTTTTGCAGTGAACACCCCACCAATTGCAACACTATTATCATCACTTCCCCATCCCAAGAAGAGAGAAGGCCACTGTCATCCAGAAGGCTTGTTTGAAATCCAGAAGAGCAAGCCTTCCCCTCTCAATACACATTATCATGTTGTTTTTCGCTGCAACACTTTGTGTGAAAGCACAAGAAGAAGAAGAAAAACAAGCAAACAAAAACGAAAAGGTAAAGAAAGGGGGAAAGTAGCGTAGTAGTAGTAAACAACATTCTCATAGCAGCACAATAAGGTTGTAGGAATATTGTTTTTGAGAGCATGATTGATAGATGCTTTTTAATTTTATGAAATCTTGCAATGGAGGGAGAACAACCAAACTAACTCTAATATTTATACTGTAATTTTGAGAGCATTTTGTTGGATTTAAGGACAGCTCATTAGTGAAATATGAGTGGATATATAAATTAATTAATAATTCTGTATGTTTAATTTAATACAATTTATTGATTTAATTAATAAAATATTTAAAAATTAATAAGTCTAATCACAAATCTTGATTTTTTTTAAAATAAAATAAAATAAAATTGACAATGATGTTAAGAGTTTGATTAGAGTTGGTGGCCGAAATAGTGGAGTGTTTGAAATTAGAAAATTTCTTGAAAAGACAATGAACACAACTATAGATAAATAGTAAGATAGACTTGACTCAATAATGGAAGGCGAATGAGCACGATAATGAATGACAGCAACGTTACACCTTGCCCACGGCGCACATAGCATGTGCGTCCCGTGCCTCCCAAAACACATCGTTTTGCAGTCGCGGTAGGGAGTGACATGATTATGTGTATTTGTTATATACAATTTATTATTTAGATTATGTGTATTTTTTTATACAATTATGTGATTTGTTTATAGGATTATGTGTATTTTTTTATACAGTTAGTCAGTTATGTAAAACGACGTTGTTTTGCATCAGGGCGCACAATGCAATACACGCCCTGATGCACGATATAAAATGCCAATGACAGATGAGTGGCCGGCAAAGACTTGATTAAATCATTATGGACTAATTTAACATGAATATACTTTTTCTTTTTTTGTTGAAAAAATATCTCGTAAACTTAATTAATTTTAAACATGCATAAATAAAAATAAAAAATAAAAAAAAGTATTGCAAGACAAAATTGGTGGTCAACCCCTAACTTCCCCACTGATGCAGAAGTGGGATATGTGAAAGTTATATTCAAAGCATAATACTGTACTATTAAAGAGAAATTCTTTTTTATCATCAATTATTTCATTGTCATATTACTCATGTTTTTTTTGAATGTTATTGGATCTATACAATATAGTATATGTTCATATTTAGTCATGTTTTTTTTTTAATTTATTAATTTTATCACATTTAAATAATGATGGCCAATACCTCACTTACCTGCAAGATTCTACCGATCAAATCCGAGCGGAATTAATACGATATGATTGACCCCCGACTGGCATTAGACAGGAAAGTTTACAAATTCTGATCGAGAAAAGGAGAAATAAGCGTATGTAGGACGTACAGTGACAATAATTCGAGCAGAAATTAAAGCACTGTAACATCATATACATGTGGATTATATTGTCAGCTTCGTATAGTATGAAACCTTGCCGTAGAAAAATAGCCGCAGAATCTACTTTAATTTGGCACGTGGCAAAACATGCCGAAGCCCGACATGTGCCCGGTGCTCCCATCTTTTGCTTATATATAGGGCACATTTAAATGCTCTTGAGGGAGACTTTTGGAACGCTATATTCTACAAACTTATGCTCGGAACTGTTCCGGTTAGACACAACCGTTTGACCCATAAACTGTATTTAGGTCAGAGTAACTCGATACGCGTAATGTATCAAATAAAATGATTAATTAATATGAAATTTCATCATTCAATTAAATGAGTTTATTAAGAAATGGGAGAAAAATTACATATTGAAGTAAGTGACTTGAATGATAAAATTACAATGTCATTTTTTATTAAGCGGATAGAGGTCAACGATGTAATGAACAAAATTAAAAGAATAAAGTTAAGTATGACGATGCCACAATAGTTGGAGACTAAAAAAGTAAAATTTATTGTAATATTAAATATTTAAAAGAATAGTATATTGGAATCAACCTCAGCTCTAAGCTAAGCCTCCTCACCCAACAGTCTTTTTCTAATATGATCCTTTTTACAGTCAACATTCAACTTTTAAGTTAATTGTAGAAATTAGGATGGAAAAAATAATTCCCCACCAACATTTTATTTTGTTTTTATTTTAAATTTTGGGGGTCAAAAAATCACTCATTCAACATGAACAATGTAAAATTAAAGAAAGAGTTTTCAATGCTGAGAACATGTACACCAAATTAAAGATTGAGTGTCATTTTAAGTTCTTGATACCGACTTAATTAAGGACTAACAACAGTAGTAATTTCTCCGAAAAATTATATATAATATAACTGTACAATTTTACAAATGTTATGTTAATGGACCCAAAGAATGTAGATAAAATTTGATGTATATGTTTGGTTTAAAAGCCTATACTAATAAACAGTAAATATGATTTATGGTCCATCTTTTGTGGATTATGTGATTAAAA
>VALG01016171.1:28958-41391 GCA_009835305.1 Ipomoea purpurea | reverse complement strand
AAAATGACTTGAACCAAGGAATATGCCAAGCAATGGCACAAATGAAACCTAAACAGAAGCTCTAGATATGCAATATCACAAGATAAATGCATAAACTCTCACATTTCATATCAAAACACAAATGGAAGCCAAGAAATCATATATAGGTAAGCAAAATAGTTTTGTAGAGCATGGGTTACATCTTGAAGACCAAAAGACTCTTCTTACACCACAACAAGCTCTCCACTAAGCTCACTAGCCAAACCACTTCAAGATCAAACCAAAAGATCACAAAGATCCAACCTTTAACAAAAAGACAACTAAGAAGGAACCAAAAAGACTAGACAAGCTTAGATCTTACCCTTCTAGATGCCAAAATAGAGGAAAGATTGAATCTTGGAAGCAAAACTTGGAATCTTGACAAAGGCTCTTTGGCTTGAAGAACAAGCTACTCTTTTTTCTAGAGAGAAGATGGAGATATTTTCTAGGAAATGTAAGGGATGAAATGAAGTAGTCTTTTAGGTTTAGGTTACAAAGAACTAGCTCATGGTGAAAGACAAGGTTACCCTTACTAACTCTCAAAAAGTGTAAGGAACAAGGGAACTCCTCTCAAAGCACAATGTACAACATCACTTAAAGATTGACTAGTCAAATTCTAGTCCTTGAGTATCAAAAATCAGGATTTTAGGAATCAACTCCTCAAAGAAATAGAATTAATCACTAAATTAATTCATGGCTTGGAATGTGGATTTTTGGGTGTCACAAAAGGTGTGCGTAGCATCATGCAACTTAGAGAGATTGCAACTCAAGTTGACAAGATGGAGATTAAAATTCCAAACTCATTTGTGGTGCACTTTGCACTAAATACTCTCCTTTCTAAGTATATCCCCTTTAAAATTCAATATAAAACACATGACCAGAAATGGTCTATTATTGACCTAATGACTATTTGTGTGCAAGAAGAAGGGATGCTACTTCAAGAAAGAGGGGGGGGGGGTGGAGTTCCATGCTTGTAACAGCCAAGCCTAAGGGCAGATCTGGAAAGCATTCCACTTCAGCTAAAGGGAAGAAAAAGTATACCCTCAGGCAGACATTAAGAAGTCATGGAAAAGTTTTTTCCCTAAAAAGAAAGGACATATGAAGATAGACTGTGCAAAGTTTAAGAAGTGGATGTTTGAGTAAGGTATAATCTCGTCCTTTGTTTGTTTTGAATCCAATATGTCAGACGTTAATACAACTGCTATCAAAAATCAATTTGCAAGTCCTTATTGCCTAAACCGGCGAGCCCATCTTGTTTCCGGAAAAGATGTCCTGCTCATTTGACATCGGTTTTTGAAAATTTTGCATATCTTGTAAAGAATTTGCAATGTGGATTGTTTAACCAGAATCAATCCACCAAGTGTTAGTATTAACGTCTGACATATTGGATTCAAAACAAACAAAAGTGGTGATTATACCTTTCTCAGACATCCACTTCTTAAACTTTGTACAGTCTTTCTTCATATGCCCCTTCTTTATACAGAAGAAGCATTTTTGTGACTTCTTAATGTCAGCCTGAGGGGATACTTTTTATTTCCCTTTAGCTGAAGTGGAACGCTTTCCAGATCTCCCTTTAGGCTTGGATGTTGCAAGCATGACACTCTCTCCCCCTTTTTCTTGAAGTAGCTTCCCTTCTTCTTGCACACACATAGTGATTAGATCATTAATAGACCATTTTTTGTCATGTGTGTTATAAGAAATTTTAAGGGGGCTATACTCAGAAGGGAGAGTATTCAGTGCAAAGTGCACCACAAATGAGTCTGGAAGTTTAATCTCCATGTTGTCAACTTGAGTTGCAATCTCTCTGAGTTGCATGATGTGACTACGCACACCTTTGGTCGGGGGAAACGAATGGAGGTGAACCTCATGATTATGATGCTTGCCAGGGTTTTGTTTGAAGTTTCAAACTAATAATCAATGCCTTAATATACTCTTGGACTTTCGTAATTTTATCAATCGTTCCACGAATATTACTCGGAAGCCGAGACTTAATGAACAAGATGCATAGACGGTTGGATCGTTCCCATCTAGACCAAAGTTCTTTGGCTTCTATAGTGCTTGCCGCGGTGATAGCCGGGGGCTCTGGATGGTTGATGGCTTAGTCCGTTTCGAGCCAGCCAAAATAGATGAGGAGGGCATATTTCCATTCTTTATGATTGTTTTGAGTAAGCATTGGTACAACACTGTTTATGACAGTTGGGGAAGTTGCTTGGAAAAAAAAAATATTATGAGTTGGTTAGGATGAGAGGCACAAAGGAACTAAAGTGCATATTTTACCAATGTAAATTTATGAAAAAGATAAATTTGAATGCCATAAAAATTGTCTGTGGCTAAATTTTTACTTATAATGTATCTATCAAAACTGTATGATGAAAAATGGAATGGGTAAGATTTGGGTTTTTCCACCCTTAATGACAAAACTACCAAAACTATATTCCGATACATAATCCTTGTGGGCAAATTATGATCATAGTCTGGCATTTCATTGTAATCAATCCTACAAATAAAACAAAATTGCCTATGACCTAAATTTTGCCATATCGCATAAAATTAATTACAATGGTATTGCGAACCCTTTATGTGAGTTAATCTAAACACAATTTAAGCAATTAAAGATGTTGTGGCTTACTCTTTAACTACAAACTGTAATCACTTGGCAAAGGGAAATTTAAAGCCTAGCAAATAGATTAAACCAACATATGATAGACAATCATTAGGTATACTCACAGGAAAGTTGGTCGAGGCGAAGCTCAGTTAAATACCAACTCTTTAGATAGAGTAGCGTCACGAGGGGACTAGTAGCAACAAGGCTTTTAAGACAGGGTCATAGAACTAGTATTCCTCCCCAAGAAACTTCCCTAAGTTATGCATTCTCATATTTGAAGTAAAATCGTTTGGAAGATCTATAAGATGGTGATACACCTATAGATAAGGCTTTAAATAGGGTAAACTAGAATTCTGTTCGTTGTACTTTATTGCTTTATTGCTTTATAACTTTAAAAAGGCACGAGTTGAGTAATAATGAATGAGTGGAATAATATGCTTAATCTATCCTTAATGACACTAAATTCACCTAAAACGTACTATATCATGCATAATAGACATATAATTCAGACCTAAAAGAGTTTAAATTCATGTTTTTCATGGATAATTATAACAATCAAATAATTATTGCAATAAAACATTAAAAAAAAAAACATGCTCAGATTATGCATATTATAACCTCATACCCCACAATTAAATTGTAACAATTAATATAATTTAAACTGAAATTCAATATTAAATTTAAAAATTCAAGCAAATTTAAAACTTAATAATTTGTTTAAAAATTGAATAATAATTTAATATCAACTTTAGACACAAAAAAAAATCAATTGGATAAAAAAAAATAGAAGAAACGAAATATGATGAATAGACAAAAAAAAAAAAATTAATGAAGCCCAAAACCAAAACAAGCCTAAAATATTTTTTTTTATAAAGAGCCCAGGTCTGGGCGAATTGGGCCAGACCTAGCCCAACACTTAAGGCATCATCATCTTCTTCATTCTCACAAACCTAGCATGGCCAGACGAAGCAGCGAACAATGAAAGGGGCAAGGTCGCCGATCGCCTGAAGGAGGGGACAGTAGAAGCGTCGTCATTGGGAAACCCCGGCTCCGCCACTACCGCTTGACCTCTTTGCGAACCAGCGCCGACGCCATGCGTTTGCCCCCGCTGCGTTGCAAACCAGCAGACCGATGTTCTGTAGAACACGACGTGCCTTAGCATCGTGTTGACATCGCCGATGGTCTATCTGTCATCACAAAAAAAAACACCATTGTTGACGGCAATGAAGGGAGAACAACCGGAACAGTTTTTATATTTTTTAGTAATGTAAAGAATTCTGTCGTCTTTCCTCCATCAACAATGGTCTGTCGGGGAACCAAAATCAGGCGAACCATTTGTTCAATCGGCTTCAACTGTCATCTCTGGCCACCGGCGAACCGAATGCCGACTTGAGGTCCAAAAACGGCGAACCGAAATCCGGCGAGGAACAATAAGAATAACAATAGGTAATATCCAATTGAAATTTTTTTTCTTATTCTTAATGCGGAAGATAATAAAGCAAATAATTTTCATGCAGCCCAGACCAATATAATTGCAAAAGAAATTACATACGAATTTTCAATTATACAACAATTTATATCATTGTAAAAAGTCTAAATTTATGCAATCAAGAAACCAGACAGAGATTAAATTGGATCTGATACCAAATGTAAGAAAATAATCCACATTAAACATTAATTGTGGCAATAACCGTAAATCCACTATCCTCCAGCCATAGCTTTAATCTTTGGTTGCTTGAGTCCTTTATCTGTTGAAGATGAGTTCCTCGGGCTACTGTGAAATCATGGTATTTTATGGAGCTTTCTCTTTCATTTCTTTCCAGTCTTAGATTGTGTATTGAGTCGTCAGACTTGAGTAGGTGAGATACTTAGGAGTTATAATACTACAATCATCAATATAGGTACATTACCTAATGTTACCAAGTTCTAATAACTTAGTCAAACCTAATAGTTTGGCATGAACATAATTATACTTTATTATTATTATAATAATAAATCCTAACCTATCCTAATAATATATAATAGGAAAGGTTTTTACATTCCATATATCTTTAATAACATTTTCTTCCATTTTCTACTACTCTTTCACCACTTTCCCTGGAACAAGTTAGACACCAGTTGATTCTTCGTTTCAGCTAAATAATTCATCTTTATGCGTATATGGCGTTACTTGCATCACAAAGAAGGAAAATATAAAAGTCACACATTTGTTATGGAAGGCCTAAAGTATGTACTTATTGAAGTCAAAAGTTCTAGTTCATTTCTGCTTGATGTTATTCACGTTGTCTTTGCATAAGATGGGATTAATTCCGCATGGTCATGGTGATTATACAGATTCGAATCTAAAATTTGTTTTTTGTTTAGGTGTCCCTGAAAAATAAGAGAGCATAATTATAGGTTTATAAGGATGAGTTAGACAAGCTATTGATTGGTTCAGTTTTTTTCTGAGGTTTGTCCGATGTGATTATAGCCCATTGAGTGACCTTATAACCTAAATATTCTCTCTTATTTAGACTACCAAGCTAATAATGCTAGTCTAGTCTAACTCTACTCTCTCTCACGAACTGGGTCCACCTGAAAGGGGTTAACAATACAGTAGAAACAAACCGTTAGCACGAAGCTAAGTATAATCCAATAACCCTGTAAAGTACTACAGTATATTGTTGGAAACATTTGTTTCACATACTTAGATCAATCATTCTCAATCACTTAGGCCACCTTTATCATGCTTAACAGGGCTTCTATATGCTTACAACCATTACAAATAGGCATGCTTTCACAATTATCTTACTTATCATCAAGCTCATACTTTCTCACTTGGCTTCCATAATCTCAAGTCTATCTAACATCTCATTAGTAATCTCATGCTAACACATAACTTAAATCAAGCTCATGCTATCATATACTCATCATGATTCTCGTGCAGATCATATATCAAGGCTCTACAATATTTCATATATCATTTCCAATCTAGTTTAATCTATGCATTATGCATCTAGTGCTCATCACTTCTATGCATCTCGTGTATATATACTCAATTACATCAATATGACAGCATTATGCTTAGTGCATCTACTCATTAGCAAATTCGGTGATCATACCCCTATGCCATGTCTGCAATATTACTCAATAACACAATCATATACTCTTATGCTTTAGGGCCTCTCGTATTCGTGCAATTCATATCACTATGCATCTCGGCAATCATAAAATTATGAATTAATGAACATGAGCTTTAGTCTAATAGATAGATAGTACATAATCATCTTTGTTGTAAAAGAATATCTTTTTTTTGGGGATTGCTTAGAGTCCACATGACTTTCTTTTTCTCTTACATCTCTTGAACTAATTTGCTTTCTCTTGAATCTCTTGACTCGTTGCTTTCTTTGAGTCTTTTGACTCGATGCTTTATTCTAGATCATGGCGATGTAGACTTCACGTAAGGGTGATAGACTATCTGGGCTCGAATTGCGCCTAATACTCATTCTCGCATAGACCACTCTCTTGGTTCTTTTCTCAATATATTGAATCAGGTATCGCTATTAGTGTGACACCTGACAGGATTCCAGCCTGGCGGGAGTTTCCAACTCGTACCGTGGAATACGCAGTTAATGATATCGACACATGTCGTTTCTTGCTTTCTTTCCTTCTTTCACGTATAGTCGTTCTACCGATCTTTCTCATACAAGTAAATACATTAGTGACAAATCTTTTGTGGACCTCATAATTTTAGTCACCAAATAATACCTTTTTGTGACAAAAAAATAATTCACCTATTGTGTGTTGTAATTGTGATAACTTTTTCTTTTTTCACAGATGATATGGTAAATTGTGACGAGAGTATTGTTTGGAATAAGTTTGGCAGTTGTTATAGAATATCGTGTTCGTTACATGCGTTGTCATATTTTGTTGTCACTCAATGGATTATGTTTATTTGGCATTATTATTATGGGGGAAGAATTAATTGTGAAAAAAATAATGTTGACCAATTTTTGTACTTTTTGTGAAAATAGTTGGTTGGTCACTCTTGTTGATAATATTGTGAGGCAACGTTTTTGTCACAAGACAACAGGTTGATTTGTACCATTGGAATGAGTAAATAATTGTGAGAAGAATATGTTGTCACTATTTTGTCACTTTTGTGGATGAAATTGTACATATTTGTTGACGTCCTACTATTCCGCTAACAAGAAAATTACTAAATGTGATAAGAATTGTGTTGATTTTTTTTTTGTCACTAGTTTATAACGTGTTGATGGGCTAATAATTGTTTAGAATGACTTCGACCATGTAATCAAATGATGGATATTGTGTGAAATGAATTGGTAATTGTGAAAATACAATTTATAATCATCATTTTTCTAATTGTCACTATTATTATTTTTTTTTGAAAATAAACATGTATTTGTTTAGTACCAACGAATAGTATTTCAAAAAGATTTATTAAGTAACATTTCAATTCAAAACTTTTTTTTTCTGAAACTTCAAACTCAAAATATAAAAGTAAAGAATTCAAAAGTTATAATAGCAAATTCATTATAGTACTCATCATCATCCATATCATCACCACCTTTCCCATCTTCATATGTTGGAATCTCATCATCATCTTATAAAAGCATCTCATCACTATCAATTTCATCTTCTTCGATACTCATGATATGGACATTTGAGAACTTACTTCAACAGTTGCAGATTCCAAATCAGGCCTATGCAAGTACCATAACGTTATTATTGATATCTCAAATTAGAACATGAATGATAAATGTGATTCCGATTTTTTTATCCCTTCTAAATTCTTTTTTCCGATTGATCATTCATTTTTTTCTAATTAAAGCTTTAAAAAAATTAAATCACATTATCCTTACCCTATTATTGATTGTTATAAATAAATACAAAATAAAGATACAATTATAATGTTGATTATAAGTATGTGGTACATTTTTGAAATAAAATAATTATTTTAACATTAAATGTACATATCATTTTGGTCATATTCTATATATGTACGTACTTTTATATATTTATGTATCGTATATGTGTAGTACATATATGTATTTTGTGAAACAATATATACTAGGTATCAGTATATTATATATAATACTATAGATATATACTACTTATATATTATAGGATAGGTATATATATATATGTATAGATCGACTTATAATATATACGTATACTTATGATATAATCTACTACCTATAATGAATACGTGTTTGTCATTTACAACGATATATTTTGAGTTGTAATTCTTAATGATAATACTATGTATGCTTTATATTGATAGAAATCTTTTAGTAATTAACTAAATTTATTTTTCCATTAATGTACTTGTTGACTAGGGTTGGATTGATGATTAGATATAGACTTATTCTTTCGCTTTTTTTTTTTTACGTTGAGTGATTACTAGCAGAAAAAAAATTTAAAAAAAAAAATCCTTCTTCCTTCCATCTTTATTCAATCCTTTTTCATTTCGAATTCTGAAAAAAAAAAAACAAAAGAAGAGAAGATTCTTACTCTATTTATCTCAAGAGTTGAACAATCTACAAGGCTAAGGAGGAGAACTTAGAGCATTAAAAGTTAAAAGATTGGGGAAAATTTGTTCAAAGTAAGTGGTTGTCCTTTATCTTACTTTGCCATCTTGTTTTTTTATTTTTTAATTTTTTTTAATGATTTTTTGATTGGTTGAAAGGTATGGATCAAATGAATTATTTTATGAAATGACCAAGTTATCTGTAATTTTGGTATGATGTATTAGTCAAAAATGCATAAATATTGAGATTTTGGTTGTTGATTTTGTGTATGAATCATATCTAGATAAATTATTTTCATAATAGTTGAAATATATAATTTTTAGTATTGATCATTATTATGCTAAAAAAAAATGAGTGTAATGTTTGTTTATTATATGTTCTGTATTAGACATATATATACTTCCGTATTTTTTTTGTGTATAAAACCTTTATTTTTTTCTATTATTGAATGACATATTATACTATAGTATTATTTATATTATTATATAATATATTATTATACTATAATAAATATATAGGTATACTAATATATATACCTATTTCCAGTTGTGACTTCTTACTTAATTTTTAAATTATAATTTCTATAATTGCAGAACTAACTTCAAGAAGAGGGGAGAGAAGAATAAGAAAAGATTGCAGCTGCACCTCTCATTGTTGAGTTTTTTGATTTTGGTTTAAAAAGGAAGTTAAGCAATGCCGTGGTTTAGGAAGCAATCAAGGGTTCAAAATATGATATGCAAGGCATCTCCATCAACTACCTAGTGAAAGAATAATAAGGACTTTTATTTTTAATGGGCTTTTATTGAATTCAGTTGTTTTTTACAAAGTGATATTATTTGTTAGACGATTGAGTTTTGTATATCATTAGTTTTTAATTTGGACAAGGTAACATGTTGGTGAGTTATTATTTTATTTCCAAATAATAATAATTACAAATTTTAATTATGACAGAGATTTTGAATAAATATTTTATATTTGTGCTTTGGCCTAGGTATTATTGGAAAGAATGTGACAAGATAATGGTCAAAACACGAGTAATTTGATCATTTTTTTTTTGTCAATGATAATCAATTTTTGTGTTAAGAACGTTCTCACAATAAGTACAATACGTGATAAGTGTTTCACAATAAAAATATTAATTGACGATTTTAGTTGTCACTGGTCATTTTGTAATAAGATAGTTGGTCTCAAATCTATAAGTTTATTGTGACAACTTCTTACTCAAATCTTACTTTTAGTGTAAGAGAAATTGTCACAAAAGTAGTGAGTAATGTGCAACTTTTAAAGTGTCACTACTACAATAGTGACGGAGCATATATGACGACAGGTGACGGACTTCAAAATTGGTCACTAATTTAATAGTGGCCAAAATTGATAGTTCGGTGACAACTTCTGTTGTCACTAAATGTGAAATTTCTTGTAGTGTCTCTTTACTTCCGAAAGGACATAATTCTAACGGGCCTCCAAAATACTATTTGCCTCACAATAAATAGCATAGAAATTTCATGTAGCTTATTTACTCATGCAAGCTTATGCACATAACTTCTCAACAATTTCTCAATGCAACAAGAAAATGACTTTCTAAAATAGATATGAGTCTTTGGAATAATACTTAGGCTCACTTTGGCCATTTATGCACTTTAAAACATGATATGCTCAAATATGCACTTTACTGTAGAATAAACTTCAATTATCTTCTCACTGTGAATTCTCAACAATTCTATAAACATGCTCATAAATCATAATTTAGCAAATCTTCATTGGCAAACACTTAGTAAGTATTCAACATACTCTTGAACTCAAAATACTCAACATATTCTTAATACATCACTTTACTGGCAATTAGATTCATGCTCTGTACAATCAAACAATTTCACATTCTTAGCAAAACTTCTCAAATACTCACAGTGAATACTTAGGCATGCTAACCAAGAAAACTTGACAAATATTAATCATATTTAATTATCTAACGTTCATATAATTCTCATGCTTCTCAAACAAAGAGCCAAGACCAAAACTCAGCATTTTCCTTTATTGTAAACATTCACATACAATCTCTGTAATATTCTTCTTCACAATTTCTATCTCATAATGCTCAATTTGACTCCAAATTCAGTGAAATCAAATTCTAAACGTGCGTCATGACGGCCCCGTGTCCGAGCCTCAAGGGCTCATGAGTCCGGGTCTGAATGACACGTAACTGAGCCACAAGGCCCGACCACTGCACAACTTCTGCTTAGCGGGGTTTGAGGAGCCCCACTGCCTGGAGCCGCCAAGCAGCGGCCTAGGGCCACGGCTCTTGCCCAGAGCCGTGCCCTAGAGCCGCTCCTCCATGGCCCTAGCCAACAGCTCCTCCCAAGGGTCGTTGGCTAGATTCGTGTCTCATCTGGTGCACAACACTTTCTTCTTCACCTGTAAGACATTTTCAGGCAAATAAACACTCCCAAATCATCAACAACACATCAGAGATCATCAATAGATCATTTACTAGCTCAAGCACACATTATTCTAGCATTTCTACTCATTTCAAGCATAGAAACAAGACTTCACATAGTCTAAAATAGCTTTGGGAGTCCATGGGGTTATACCTTTGTAGATTCCTCCTCTTGGCTGGGATTCCACCTTCTTCCCAAGTTAGCTACACCCTCCTTCACCTTCTAAATATCTCAAACAAACCACACAACATTCTTACTACTAATGTTCTCAGAGATAAAGAGAATAGAAGGAAAGCTTGGATGGAAATGGAGGCTAAAACTTGAAGAAAACTTATTGTGATTGCAGAGGCTCAAAGGTGTGAGAATAAAGGGTGGAATCAGGGAGAAAACATTGGCTTACTATTCCTTTTATATGGGTGCAAAACCCTAGGAAGATACTCAATGATTGGTGGAGGGCAAAAGTGTAAAGGGTTGGCTAGAAAGTTGCATCAGACAAGCTCTTGGAGTGGTGTAGTTCACCATGCTTCATGGACCATGGTCCAAAATCAGGATTTTAAAAGTAGTTTGGGGTTGAAATTGAATTTCTCAAAAATGATTTCTAGATAGACACTTCTTTAGGCTTATCAGATTTCTCCCAGTTTCACTCAGATTAAATTTTCAGTACAAAACTTGGCATGCAATGTACCCGAGAATTTAGGATTTTTGTTTCAAATCATGTTCCGGTGTTGAATTTATTTAAAAGTGGTTTATAATATTTTATTCTAAAACCGATTTCATTCCAAAAATTTTTTATGGAGTGAAAATGGCTATTTTGGAATTTCTTAACACTGAATTTATAAAATTAAATTTTGGGTTGTCACATTACTAAATTCTCAATTCTCTAATCCCTATTTTTTTTTCTATTAGTAACTTAGATTGCTATCTTGTTATTTGAATTAAGTTTTATGTTATGTTTGGACATTGGATTTTTTGAAATATGTTGGACGTCATTTATGTACTTGGGGAATTGAAATTGGCATCATTGACGTGGTTGAATTAGTTTAAATTTTATTAGTCATAATAATAAGGTAATTAAATAAATAGATGCTAAAGACTGATGAATTGTCTGTTGTCAAAGTAAGTTATTAACTTAGTCCGCTATCCACTCTTTTCAGAACTGGGTGAAGGTTTGCACTATTCCCTTAGTCAAAATCATTCCAGATTCGTTCTTTTGAACACATGCCGGACAAATCCTGAGTTGTTATGTTTTTCGACGCACAATTAGTCTACTCTTGCTTATCTACTCTTCGACCACAGAGAAAAATGTTGGTGATAAATCCAATTTGAAGTTTTGCAGGAGCTGGATGATTAACACTTGCTGTCAAAGCTTTTCTGGATAGGACTCTAACCGTTTCTTTGTCACAGGGATAGTTTCGCGCTTGTAGCTTAAAAATTTCAAGACTATGTTGTTTGATTATCTTCTGCTTTTTTTTTATCTTGAAAGTGCTGTATTATAGGGATGAACTTTGTTTCCGTTGGAGAAGAAAACAAAATTCAGATCACCCTATTATCCAGTGGGTAGAAGTTATGGGATAAAGAGTGCATGTGAGTTGTCAGTACTATATAGTCGTTGGTCCATGAAGTGTGCTGATAGTTCTTGTCACTTATCACAACACAAAGGACAAGGTAATTAATGATGGGTTGACCTCGGGATTTGTTCTTATGACACTGTTGTCCTAGACAAAACATCTCACATACGAGATAAGGAACTGTTCGTCTTAGTTCTTTATGCCGTGATGATTCGTGTGCACTCTTGACTAGTTGACTATACCAGTCACCCATATATCGAATGAATCTATCTT
>VALG01016171.1:0-28879 GCA_009835305.1 Ipomoea purpurea | reverse complement strand
ACGGATAAGCCGCCTTCAGGGGCCGAAAACGAGCCGAGCCCTCTTAACTGGTCTGCGGTCGCAAACGTGCGACGAAAACTTTCGGAAAAACGTCGATTGGGGGCCGTACACGGGCAAAAGAGTTAATCTCGTTTATCATGCTTTACCCAGGCCACTGCCAAAATCAGTTTAAGACATGGGATAAAGTGCTCCAGCCAGGAAAAGGTAGGGTCCCCAGAGGTTGGAAAGTAAAAGCACGCCCGTAGTTGTGGATGTCAGGAGTGAGGACACTGGCAGGCATCTTGGAAGTCATTCGCGGGAGACCGGTGCCCGTGCCACGCCCGGTTCGTCTACCTTCATAAACGATGCATCAGGATTCCCTCCCAAGTGTGAACACGCCTCTGGCTCATGCACAATGTAGGCAAGGGAAGTCGGAAATGGAGTCCGAACTTCGGGAACAGGATTGGCTCTGAGGGCTGGCACGGGGGTCAGTACCCGAACCCCGTCGGCGGCTGTTCGGTCGGTACTGCTCGAGCTGTCTACCGATAGTTTATAGGCGGCCGAGCAGCGGGTTCCCGCGTGCGGCCGGTGGGATCGGACTGGGACGGCTCTTTTCGGGGGCCTTCCGGGCGTCGAACGCGAATCCCGCCCAGAATGGTACGGACAAGGGGAATCCGACTGTGTTATATTAAAACAAAGCATTGCGGGGTATTTGGTTTCCCTGTCGCTGTGCTGGTACATTGCCTCCGTGCATGGGTGTGAACATTCTATCTCTTTGCCTGTTGATCTCCAAGTGGTCTGCGAATCGGTCAAAGGCTGGAAGTCAACAGCGGTCGGGTAACGAGCTACTATGCTTCCTTATGTTTAGGTCTGCCAATGGCTCGGAGTCGTCATCCGGCTAATCTATTAGTGCGCGCATTCAGTGGATCTTAAAAAGATTCCCCTGTCATCTAGTCCTATCGCGACCCAGCCGGGGACGGGTGCCGGGGCAAACACGTTTCTCACACTCCTTGCCGCCCGGCAAACCGAAAAATACAATGAAAATACAGAGCTCAAGGACTTTTCGCCGCAAAGAACACAAAGACTAAAACACCCGTTTTTTTCCACCGTCCTTCACCAGTTGCCGCTAGGCAATTCATGGGGGTTTTTTTTTTGCCCAGTTTGTTTTAGACGGGGTCTTTTATCCCCCATCGAGCGGCAAACTCCCTGTTTCGCCCCCTCTCCCAAGGGGGGCAAGGACCCGTAAAAGATTCCCCCTCGGCTTTTCTCCTGTCGTGCGGCCATAGTCATCTTCGCCCCATGCTTTAGTACGCTCAGATTCTGCGCTCCCGGGTGGGAAAAAAAATGTCTCCGGCGAAGACAGCGCACGGCGTAGGCGCGAGAACAGCATGGTGGTATCACTCCACTACCGTCTCGCCATAATCACTGACGCCATGTTACAGTTAATTCCCATTTTGGGGGCATTACCATAGTTGAACATTTGAATCAGTGTTACTAGACACTGAACTTTGCTCCTGACGATATCGCGCAAGCCTACAAACCCGCAAATATTCTGACCAATGACGCGAGATTTGTGGTGAATGGTACTCTTCATTGGAGACGTGCGAACGTCCGGGCCATGGCAGTGGCGCCCTTGCTGCTCTTGTTGGAAGGCGCCATGATATTCTCCTTGGACTAGGCTATCGCTCGTCGAGACGATTCCAAGCGAAGTGTGGAACTGTCTCCCAGACCTGAAGCATTAGCAGTCCTCGGGCCTCTCGGTATATTTCTCTTGATTACGTCATTCAGCCTGGTTCGCCGGCGATTTATTGAAAATCTGTCTCGCGAGCGACGCAGCCGGATGGCACGAGAAAATGGAGTCAGAAAAAGGAAATAGGTCAAGCACAGACGAAACACATTTCCACCCACATACCAGAGTAAGACGCTGTTCAAGATGTGATTGAGAGGATCCGCCCGAACACCTGCCGCCCTATGTCGCCCGGAATAGGAACCTGGGTGCAATTGATGGAAGCAAAATCCCTACAGACGGACCGAGAAGAATCCGTCAATCCTTCACAACGGACGCACAGACTAGTAGAGTTTGGTTACCTAGTGGTATCGGATGCTTGCAACTGTGAAAGTGAGGCGAACAGGGACGAGGGAAGCAGCAAAGGAGCTAACGCGCGGAGAGAAGAAGAATAAGAAAGGGAAACTGTTTGCAGAAAGACAGCATGCAGAATTCTCTCATGTTTGATATGAAACAGAGAAATTAATGGAGGTGTCGGAGAGAGAGAGAAACTATATAATATATTGGGAGATGAGTGAGGTTTTAAGGTGGGAGATACTTTTGAGGATAATCAAGGGACGCCGGCTTTCTGCTGTTTGGTCGAACACTGGGAAAGGGTAAAGTCCGCGTTGGAGGACCAGGAGACAAGTCCCTAGATTGATAATGATGACGTTGGAAGCGTGTGGTCCAAAACGTAGACTCGGTCTTCCAATTGTTTAGTACTTTTTACCTACAGGCTAACATTCATGAAGGAATTTCTCGACGCTAAAATATGTGCTGATCATAGACTTTTAATACTTTAGCGCTAATCTATCTGACGGATCGAAACGGACTCTTTCAAATTAGAAGTATGAATTGTTAATATTATACTTGTAATAGAGACAATAAGTATATTCGTACTCCAGGACCTTTATAAGAGATAGATTTTTTCTTTTTTATGTTTTCTCCTCTGGGGTATTGAAAACAACTCGATTCGCCGCGCCCTTATTAGTTAGAATCATTTTTTAAAAAAATTTCATAGGTTGAAGTCAAAGTTAACTGATCGAATGAAACGGTGAATTTTTTACTATACATATAGATATTCTTTGGTGTAATAGTAAGTTAGAGTACTTACCCTTTATAAGATTTGTAAATCTCTTATTTATAGTATTGTTATTGTATTAGTTTTTAGATACTGTTTTCTGATGATATGATAACTATTATATAGGTATTGAGTGTAATTTGTATATGTTTACTTTTTAATTTATAATTTTTAATGCATTCCTCAATATCTAGTCTAAAAACTTCGATTATCAGAGAGAAATTCAATATCAGTAAACGGTTAAAATTTTTAAAATAAGGTTCAATTTTATTAGGGTTCTGACTTAAGCAAATGCACACCTCCTACTGGCCACACTAATCTGTGACTACTGTTTTCCGGACTATGTTCTGAACAAAGCCATTTACATTACTCACTAGATACAAGTAAAAGTAAATTTTATATATTGCAGATAAATTATTACTATATAGATGCGTGATTAAAAAATTTCAAGAGGTGTTCGTTTCCAGCTCAATCGTTCCTAGCGATGATATTTATTGTCTTTTTTAGAAGTAGCAGAGCGATAGTATATACTTTTGACTTATATCTAGAAGTGATTATAGTACTTCGTTACCCACCGTTATAAAGATGTAGTTCAGTTTTGCACGAAAATATTTACAATCGACTCATTTAAAAGCAATCGCTCTCACGGTTTTACTCTTGGTTGTAGGATGCTCTAGTCCTGCCTTCATCTATTCTTTCTTTTATTTGCTTGACTTATTACAAGTCACCTGCTCCACCATGGTGTGTAGGTCAGGAACCGGTTGTAGTTGGCCCGTATTGCAAACCCCTAATTTTATATAATTGATAGGGTTTGAGATAATATTATGAGAATGCATATTTATGTGTTTTCAAATTAATTAAGAGTACTCTTAACTCGATAAATGATTTGAGTGTTCCAAAGAAATATAAGTTTGTTGAGCATATAAAATATAACATAAACATAACGTGTCAGTCAAGTATAATTAATACATATATATAAATAATAGATAAATTAAAAAAAAAAAAGAAAAGAAAAATGATGACTACGGCTACCCGTGGCGTCTTGAGATACTGTGAACTGTTTACTATGCATAATTAATACATATATAAAAAGTTCATAAATATTTAGTACAGAAGTGTTGTACTTTCTCCTTAGGAGACAATTATTGCTTTCCAAAATTGGTTATTGCTTTGGGGTTTCATACTAGAAAGACATAGCAGTAAGTTATAACTGTACATTTTCTTTTTGAATAGAGTGACACATAGTAAGTAATTAGATACGAAGGAATAATCGGCAAATAGGCTCCCCCTTCGAGTGTAACAGCAAACTACAATAGGTCCACCTGAACCATAATAAACTGTGACAAATTCACCCTCGAAACTCAACGGGGTAATTATGCAATTCTCCTAATATTTTCGCTTGTTTTAATCCTTGGGGCCTTTTCCCCCAAGCCGTGACTGCACTTGGCTAGCTGGTTGGCTTACGTGCCATGTTATTATTTTTAATTATACTGCGTGTAACTCTTTTTATTGAACGCCGCTTGTTTAACATAATCTCAGCACAAGTCAATAATATCTCGTATTGCTATGTCTTTTTTATGTGGCCCACCGGCAGAAGCCCCGATAGATTCAGACGCCAATCTTGTACGACTGACATGAGATGGATAACGGTAGTGCGGCAGCCGTACAGGCGTGACCGGTCTACTATCGTCAGAATTATCCGCCCGACAATACCGCGACCTTTATGCAAGAGCTGCAGCTAACGTCTCTGAGCTGAAGAATGCCTCCTCACAGGCCTGTGCACCTTGGCTGGGCCCGGCCTTCTGCTGCACTCGCTAAGTTTATTCAATCCAATTGGGGTTCAATCAGGATAACGCTTTGAGTACAATACTCGAACTAAGTGATCAACGACCAGACGTTTGATCCTATATAGCTGTCCGAATCAACGGACGTCCCCTGTACGTTCTTGCAATAGTGTCGTCGCCCACAAGCCCAGTCTTGTGAGCTCCTGCCTCGCAAATGTTATTCTCACGTGTGACGCTCTCGCGCAGTTCCGCCTCGCATCCGCGTCCTAGTCCCCCGAAATCGTGGGTTTGAATTGGTTCACAGAATCAGATTCTCGACGGCAGCTGCGTGCGGGTATATATTGAATGCACAAGATCAATGAATACTATTCAGGATACTATTAATCCAACTCAACATTTTTTATCATTAATGGCTGTGGTAAGAGAGATTCGGAATTTGATGAGCGAGCCAAGACAATCGAGAATTCTTTGCTAGTCGCATGAAAGCAGTGAGCTTGGTGATGACTTTGCATTGCTCGAATTTGCCTTCCTCGCTCACGAAGGAATCGCCAGAACCCAATTCACCCAATAGAGAATACCATAAAAGATACCAGTTGATTCAACAGTGTCTTGATTGTTGAGACAGAACATTATGTGTCTAACGTCTGGTTAGCAGTCTGAAAACATGGCTAGATAGCGTGGCGTTGAGGTTTTGGTGACAATGAGTTACGTATTAATCCACGCGGACTTAAGTACATTTTGAGATCTTCTTACTCTCCGCCGGCTTCGGATCAGTAGGTGGAGGTTCCGCCCGACAAACAACGCTTTTTCCCGATGGTACAAGATGTCTTAGAATTACCGTGCTGACATTTTGCGAATACAAGAAGAAACTAATAAAGAGGAAAATGAGATTAATGTAAATACTACGACTCAAACAGGGAAAAAAAGTCCGCTCTCTGTCATACGAATAGTTCCGCTTCCGCGTATATCACGCGACAAACTTAGGAATTCAAGAGTTCAAAATAACGCATGGATAGCCAGCCTGGTCAAATGAGAGTAAACTCTTTCGAGAACCTGCTAAGATATCTGGAACAGTTAGAGAAGAAGTTGCAATAGGAATATTTGGTTGGATTGATGGGACTTAGATTGTGAGAGTTTATCTGTGAATTCGTGCTCGCTAATTGTACTTTATGATGTGTACTTCAGTGGCCTATTTGACCTATTCCTATAATTAAATTAGCTTAGTATTGCGCAGAGGGTCATCGCTAAGTTGGTCTGGAACCATCTCGCAGAAAAAAAAAATCGAAGTACATAGTGTCGGGTGATAGTAACGTGTGTAAGGTTCGATGTTTTTTTTTTAAATAATTAAAACGGTAAAAATAATTAAAAACTAAATTTAGCCACGAACTAATTTAAAATTTTATTTTTATAATAATTAGTATTTTCACGTGTGTTCACGGAATAGATTTGTTTATAATTTTTAATAATATTTTGATCGATATACAACTATAAATTATAACAACGAATATTATATAGTGCAGTTGATGAAATAGGTTGTATTAATTATGTTTTCTGATGTTATCCTGGCTTGAATTCGAGTAAATAATTGTCTAATTATCTGTGCAGTGCGATGCACGGATAAATTTTTTATTATATATTTAGATAATAAAATTTAAAAAATTATAAACAATTCTAATGTTGACCAACTTCGGGCACATAAAAGTTAAAAGCTTTGTCGGGGTCTTAACAATGTGGAAAGAGTGTCACATAAATTAAAATAAATAAATAAAAAAAAATAAATATAAAAGAAAACATGCGATCATCGGAGAATTCACTATATCATCAAATATGCTTATAGCAGAGGGAGTGCACTCCATATGTCCATTCATAAAAAAAAAAAAAAAAAAAAAAAAAAAGACAAAAAAACTTTAAATCACTTAAGGGTGCTGAGAATTAAATTGAGATCCGAGGTGAGGAAGCTAGGGAGTATATATGAATTCCGAGATCAGACTCACGATCCAAGACTTCTTAGCATCGTCAAATTCGAAGGATCTTCCGGTTGGCAAGGAATCGCTCATGGATTCTAACAATGCATTGATCCTGCAGGGCCAGAGAATGGCAATAAAACTCCCCGCACTGGCGGGCAGCGGCTTCGGCATCGCGTGAAAGAACAACGATGGCTCCGGCACCGCCACCGGCCTTATGATGGTAACAGTGAATTTCAGGTCGGAAACCACCACATTTTGATTTTTCATTTTCCTCTTGTCTTGGGTCAGGATCGATATACAAATATAAAGTATAACAACAAATATTATATAGTGCACTTGATAAAATGTGTTGGATTGATTATGTTTTCTAATGTTATCCTTGCTTAAATTCAAGCAAATAATTGTCCAATTACCCGTGCATCGCACGGATAAATTTTTTTAATTACATATTTAGAACAGATACTACAATGTAATATAGCCAGTAACATTTAAAAAAAAAAAAAGGATAATAAAATTAAAGATGAAATTATAAACAATTCTAATATTTGAAAGTGTGCATTTATTTGATTATAAGATTAGTGCAAAAGTATCACTCAATTAATTGAATAACATATGACTCGTTTATCTGCAATTATCTTTAAAAATTGATATGCTACTGGTTCTATTACATTGTAGTATCTGTTCATATACTTTCTCAACCTACTGAAACACAAAGAACCAATAACGCCTCCACTGAGACTCGAACTCACAACCTTCCAAATGGAAGTCCAACCCGGGTACCATTAGACCACATAGTCCTGGTATGATTTATGTAATTATATTATTACAGAAATAAATATGAAAAAAATGAGAAATAATTTAATTATAATTATTATAAAAATTTATACAACGATCCATATTTAGCTTAATTATCATAATAATTAATTAGACAATTATTATTAGGTAATTATACTAATATGCAATTATACTTTTATATCTTAACCACTGTTGCAAAAATCGCGCCTAGGCGCTAGGCGCCCAGCCTCCTAAGCGGTCTAGGCGCCCGGCTAGACGCTCTAGGCGCCCTAGGCGGTCCCCAGGCGACTAGCAATTTTTTCAAATTGATCTTAACTATATTCCTTTCTACCATATCACATTTATTTTTTCATTCTCCTTCATATCTGAATTAATTAATTGTAATTATTAGAAAAAAAAAATCTAACGACCCATGTTTAACTATCATTATATTAATATTTGTGTAATTATTAACTTAATTAATATAATAATTATTAGTCAATTATACTAATATTTGTGTAATTAATTCATTAAATAGGAGCATCAAGACAACGAAATGGTAATTTGAAAAGAGTCTTGATGCTCCTTAAATAGGAGCATCAAGGCTCCATTCTCACTTTTCCCACTAATGTGGGATGGTGAGAAAAGTGGGAAAACAAAAGCTGCTCCCTCCTTCTTAACCAGAGTCGTTGATGGCTTGGGATGATTCGTCGGTACCGTTTTGGGTCTTAATTCAGGCAGTTATTGAATTAATTTCAATTTTGAATTTTTGAATTAATTCTCAGGTGGTGGTGTGCTATTACAGGGGTTACAAAGCTGATTTAATATTAGTTTAATGCTATGAATTAAGTGTTATTTAATCATCAACCCATATATAAGTTGATTATAGAGCAGGAGATTTTTACACACAACGAAATCATATTATTTTCTTTCTTGAAACTCTGCTCATACTCATTTCTTAGCCAATTGTTGTTCTTCCATTGATCTAGTTCGCTAGCTAGGTTCGTTTGTTTGGGTGCTCAAACATTGAATCGTAGTACGTTTTATCCTGAGAAACCTAGGCTACAACTCTCCTAGCACTTTTGAGAGGTAGCAAATAAGATTTTAAAAAAAGAGTGCTTCGCTCGACTCGTACTAACCATCTGCCTATAAATTCATTTCTTCCCTGTGATTGTTTTATCCCAAAAATTCCCAAAAAATTCCAGTTTTTCCTAGAAAATTAATAATCCTTTTTCATAGGATTATTATTGATTTTGTCAACCTTATTTGCAACATTGAAAGAAAATAAGGTTTGCTAATTAATTAAGTCACTTTATGATTTAAAGCAGACCCGCACGATCAGTTTGATCAAGTTGTGTTGACAAACAGGTACAAAGTTAATTAGTTCGATAAATAAATTTATAGCAAATTTAATAAAAAAGGGTTATTATTTTTCCCTCACTGCCGCTGGTGAGACTCAATCCCTGATCATGCTTCCTAAACTTCACCCCTGTGACCAACTTACAAGGGGTTATTATTTGTTTATATGTGGATAAAATGCTAATATTCAGTACTGATTTAGATAAAGTCAAAGGACACTAAGGATTTTCTTAGTGCAAATTTTTCCATGAAAGATTTGGGAGAAGTAGAGGTTATTCTTGGAATAAGAATAATAAAAGAATAGGATGATGTAACTTTTACACAGTCTCATTATATTGAGAAAGTGTTAAAAAGATTTATTTACTTTGACTATGTTGAGGTATCTACTGCAATAATAAGTCTTCGGCTCAACATTGCGTATGCAATAGGAAAATGAGTAGGAACACTAGTAATCCTAGTGCAATACATTGGGTAGCATTAAAAAGAATTTTGAAATACTTGAATAACACCAATGACTATGGTTTAGTATATCCAAAGGAAATTCCCATCTTGGAAGGATATTCTGATGCCAGTTGAATATCAAATCAAGAAGATTTTCTTCTACAAGAGGATGAGTGTTTTGCTTGGAGGAGGTTTTATTTTTTGGGCATTTAAAAAGCAAAGTTGTATATCAGATTCAACAATGACATCTAAATTTATAACATTGGCTTCGGCTTGTAAGAAAACAAAATCGCTAAGGAATTTAATTTTAGAAATTTTGGTTTGGTCGAACGATGTCACCAATTTTGGTACATTGTGATAGCGCTATAACACTAGCCAAGGCATATAATAAAGTTTATAATGGCAAGTCAAGATACATAGGCGTGAGAAACAGCTATGTGCAGGAGCTCCTAAATAATGGTGTTGTAGTATTAGACTTTGTAAGGTCCCGGTTTAATTTAACGAACCCATTTAGAAAAGCATTGGCAAGGGACATGGTTCAAAAGACATCAAAAGGGATAGTATTGAAACATGTTGATAGTCAGTGATGGAGGAAAACTCAACTCTATTCTAATATTTGACGTTAGAACTAGAGTTAAATGAAGATGAGTACTTCTTTATTGGTGGCAAGTACTATTTTTTTTTTTAAAAAAAAAAATTATCTCTAAGATCAGTACTTGGTTTGCATTGAGAGTATGGTTGAGTTTTACTCTTAACTGATCTTTTGAAAAAATGCATGATGTAGGGTATGAGGTAAACGATCAGCCTATATAAGCATGAAGTGTGGCCGGTTCAAGTCTTGGGTTTCGCTTGAACATGCTCACGAATAGATAATCAGACACAAGGCCTTTACCGTGTCAGGTTTAAAATTGAGTTGTACTGACTGTAAAACTAGGGATGACAATTCAACCCGTCCCGACAGAAAAAAACTTGTGTGTGTTATATCTTCATTACTTCAAAGTGATCGCTTGATTCAAGGCACGTCCATCATCCACAATTCGATTTAATGTATAGTATATAACACTAAGTGGGAAGTTCAAACTCTTAGACACTTTCATTTATGCATAAAGTTTTGGGATTTATCTTGGTATAGTATTAATCTTACTATATATATGAAGGAGGAATTTGAATATTTACTATAGTAAATGGTGATTAATTTTTAGATGTACCTACCAATATGAAACATAAATAATATTTGAGTGTTTGATGTTATAAATGATATATTTAAAGTCTGGGTAGGGAAGCTTATTTGATGGCGGAAAGAAAAAAGTTGGGAAGTCTGGATGTTGCATATAAGTTAAAATTAATTCAGGCTCAGTTAAAGATGAGTTGAATGGAGCAAATTCTCAGCTCGATTAGGAATGAGTTGATGGTACAAAAAAATCAACTCAGTGGTTAATTGAAATGAGCTGATGAGTGAATAAGCTAATGTACTAGTCAAGAAGATGAGTAAACGAGGTTTGATGGTTAAGGTGAGCTTATGTACTAGCCCAGCCCCAGCCCTGGGGCAAGGGGCCGCCTGGGCCCTTGCCAGGAGCCCAAAGCCCATGCTTGGGGGAGGACCCTATTTTATCTCTGCTATATATATATATAGTGTATATATTGTATTGAGTATAAGCTAATTAATTTATATACATTGGTTTTATAGTAAGGTGAATTAGCTTGAGTTCGTAGATAATTCAACCTTATTTAATCCAAAGCCTGCTGATATTAATCCTTCCCTCCTCACATTTCAAATTCCTCAACTTTACTACTTGCTTTGCTTATATTCTAATGTATATTTTAAAAATTTATTTTATTGATTTTTTATGTTTAGTACGGAGTAGTATTTTTAATGTAGTTTTTAAATATATAAATTTTCATATATTTATACTAAACATATTATGAAAATTTTATATATTAAATATATAAATTTTTATATTAAATTTTAATACAATTTTTAAATTTATAAATTTTTATATACTTATACTAAACATATTATGAAAAATTGAATTCAAAAAACTTCAATCAACTCATGTTAACCAAACAGGACACGTAAAAATAGGACGGAGGGGGTTATATGATATATTTTGAGATTGAATTATTAAAAAAAAAAAAAATAAAAGATAATTTACTCTGTACCTTTTTATGAATATCTAATCAATGTAATATGGAAACTTCTATATCATGTGTCATTATATGTATTCAAATTCAAATTATTCTTTAAAAAGTTTAAAATTTATCTATTTAAAAGAAAAAGTATTTGTATTAAAAAAAAAGTATTTATAAAAGTCATATAAATAATATAGAAGATGTGTGATTTATAATATGCTTTATGTTCAAACTATTTTATCTAGATAATTATGTTTCATATCTTTTTGCATTTTTTATTGCGTTTTGAAATATTTTAATTTCTTGCTCCTAGTCAAAAAGATTTTTAGCTTTCCATATATTTGTAATTATTGTTTTATAAATTTTTAATAATAATTAATGTATTATTTTTTATGATAAACGTTATTTTTATAAGTTTACTCGATTTTAAATTATTTATTCATTTTTATAAATTATAATATTATTTATTTATGAAGGCACTTATACGATTATTTATTTATTTTACAGTAAGAAAAGCACCTAGAAAATTTTTTCATGCTTATTATTGTGTATGTAAAATTGTTAAAAACTTATTAATCTTATTTAAAATTATTGATATTAATAATTTTTTCCTTATTTAATTTAAATTTAGGCATGAAATATATATTAATCGGGATCCATTTTTTTTTTATTTTGCCCCGGACCTATAAAATAATACGACAGGCCCTGGTAGTAGCCAAAGCTAGTAAACAAGTTTTATATTAGCTTAGTTGATATACTACTGAGCTGAAACAATAAGCTCAATGCAAGATTAGCTGAGTTGGTAATCATTGACACAGCTGGTTAACATGTGGATTATGACTTAAACGTACAGTGCATGCATGGTGTTGAAATATATATATATATATATTATATATATATATATATATATATATATATATTATATATTTCCCAATCATTGACATTATATTTTAATTGTGGATTAATTTAAATATTCAAATTTAAATAAAGATTATTATCCTTTGAAACTTTACCTTATTAACTACTGTAACTTCTGTATAATTTCTCCTTACAGTCAATATTTTTATCTATAAATACTGGTAGAAGAATATGAAAATATATACAAGATACGATATACGATATACTTTCACAGTATACATACAATATTTTTACAGTCACATAGTTCAAGAGAGAATTTCTTAACAGAGCAACTTAAGAATTATATTTATCTTTTTGTATCTCGTAAGTTTAATCTTGGATCTCGTTGCTTGTCTGAGGTAGATTAACAACTTATAAGAAAGTGTTTACATGCCTAAAGATCTCAATCCTCATCCTTTTTCTCCGACACCAACTTCACTAACCATATACTACACAAATGCACACATACTAGATTGTGTGCAATTCGCCTAGCATAAATGCACAAAAGCTACCTTGTTATATATATATATATATATATATATATATATTGATTCATGTGAGGTCATGTCTTCCTGTGTGGTCAGTGCGGCGTACACCATTAGGTATGCATAAATGCAACATACAGTGTTCAAAAATACACCAGAATGAAATGCCAAAAAATACAATACAAAAAAAAAAAAAAACACACCACACATAATGGAGTTTACGAACACTGTGTGGTGCATTAGCATAGCTAATGGTGTATGCCGCACGGATATATATATATATATATATATATATATATATATATATATATATATATATATATATATATATATATATATTATATATATATAAGAGCCTCATATGTGGTCATGCTCATTAGGTGTGGTCGTGTGGTCGTATCTATGTCGTTGAATCTGTTTAATCTAACGGCAGTGGTAATTCTGAGTATTTTCGAGCGTCTTTGGTAAGGGGTATTATGGTAATTACAGTAGCCATTTTATAGCGGGCGGGTTCCAGAATACACCAACAGTGTTGAAACATACACCAATAGTGTAATAAAATACACCACAGTGAAACACACCAATTTTGTGTATTCCCGTGTTATGGTAATTACAGTGGTCATTTAAAGCGACCGGGTTCCAGAATACACCAACAGTGTTGACAACATGCACCAATAGTGTAATAAAACACACAACAATGTGATTTTTCCTAATCCAGTGTTTTAAGACGAGTTTACCCTTGCAGATGGCTGGGTAGAAGAATGTGCCGAAAATACTCTGAAAAAATCTTGATAATATGATTCATTGGATCTATCTAATCTAATGGCCTATAATTGACCATATGACCACACCTAACAACATGACCACATGTGATCACCCCTATATATATATATATATATATATATATCATATATATATATATATATATTATATATATGAAATGGATGTCCATTTTTCTTTTTACACGCATTTTAGGAATCAACAAAAGGATAATTTTAACGTTGTTGTTAAGAACAAATGTATTTAGATTTTGGTGATACCAAACTAACTAGGAATGTAAACCCCTATTTTACTCTTGTTGTTTTGCATCTTTCGTGTTAGACGAAAGTTGTTACAACTCACCATGTGATTCGTGTTCAAAAGCACATTTACACGAATCAAAGTTGTATTTTAGTAAGATAGGTCTAGTTGAAGAAAAGAAGACCAAGAGAAGGCCGAGAGAACAACTGACAAAGTAGTGAAACCAACAGCTACATAGTACAACCGCATTTAAGTCTCCTTACCCAGAAGTCATTACCCACTGATCAATATGTTTGAATCTCCATTTTCCTCCAATGGATAGATTTTCGTCACCTATAAATACCTCTCTTCACCACTGAAGAAGGTGCTGGTTTTTCACTCAATTATCATCTACAAAGCTTTTCAACAAGTATCATCTTTAAGTTTTCAAAACCAGTGTGTTGTTGTGAAGTATTTTCTAAAAGATCATCTACACTTCAAGTCTTCACAACACAAGGAAATCTTGCAACTTATATTTGAAGATTCAAGCAACATCAAGTCAAGATTTCACAAGTTGGAGGATATCATTAATTCTTTCTAACCCTCAACTCTGAAGAAAACGTTGATAGAGGCGAAGTAAACTCCAGGAGTTGAAAAACTTACACAAGTAGTTGTTCAACTTAGTGATCAAGGAAGCTAGCTTGTATAGTTTGTACTAGGAGTGATAGTGTAAACCTTTCACAAGTTGTGAAAGAAGAGCGGAGTAGGCTTCGTTAATAGCTGAACCACTATAAAATCTCTCACTCCATCTCTTTACTTTCAGTTACTTATTTGCCTTGCATTGCATTCATATTGATCAAACCATAATTTTCCATAACGAAAGTGTGCAAAGAGTATTCTAAAACGAACTCACATATTTTTCGCTGTGCATTACTCAATGAAAGTTATTGTTTACCAAAATTGGAGTAGAGTTTATTCACCCCCACCCCCCCTCTAGACTCTCTTTCGACCCTACCGGGACCAACAAGTGGTATCAGAGCAATTGCCTTTAATGGTAAACGCTTTGAATTTACTGACTGGTAGATCCCATTTCAAAAACCCTAAAAACTCATTTTATCTTTGCACAAGTTTTTCTAAAATGGAAAATGATCATGGACATAAATCTAGACCTCTTGCTTTTAGCTCTCTAAGTTTGATGACTGGAAGGTTCGCATGCAGGCTCACCTTTCAGCAATACACGATGAAATGTGGGATGTTATCACAGATGGACCTATCACAGTCATGATGGTCAACGCGAATGCAGCTGCACAAGGAGCAGATCCTGATGAACTGATCTCGAAACCTAAGGCACAACTCACTACTGAAGAAAGAACGATGGCGAATCTAGACAATGTTGCTAGGGACATCTTGTATAAGTCTCTTGACGAATCCTTATTCCCCAGAGTCAGAAAATGCACATATGCTAAGGAAATCTGGTAGAAGGCTTACCAAAAGTACCATACATCAAGGACAAAATATGTGATGCATCTTAGAAGGGCAAGCAGATTAAATCTTCTTTCAAGTCCAAATCCATAGACACGAATTCTCGACCTCTAAGTCTCTTATATATGGATTTATTTGGCCCAGTTGATCCACCAAGTCTAAGTGGACGAAAATACACTACAAGAATATAGACATTTAGTGACAAATCTTTTGTGATACTTTGTAATTTAGTCCAAATAATAACCCTTTCTGCGACCAAAAAAATAATTTGACACTATTGTTTGGTGTAATTGTGATAGTTTATTTTTTGTCATAGATAATGTGGTAATTGTGACGAGTAAATATTTGTTACAAATCAGTTGTCACTATTACTAGAATAATAGTGTCGTAACATGCGTTGTCACTATTTGTTGTCACTAAATATATGTTTATTTTGGCGGCACTATAATTATGGCGGGAATGAATGTAATTGTGATAAAATATAATGTTGACACAAATTTTTACTTTTTGTGACAAATAATTGGTCTGGTCAGCTTTTTGTTGATAATATCGTGACACGTTTTTTGTCAATAAAAATACAATTGATTAGTACCATAAGAAATGAGAAGCAATTGGTGAGAAAAAAATATTGTTGTCACTAATATTATCATTTTTTGTGATTGAAATTGTTAATAAATATTTGTGACGCTCCTATAATTTTGTAACAAAAATTACTAAATTGTGACAATAATTGTGTTGATTTCTTTTTTGTCACTAAATTTATTATAATGGTGACAAAGTAAATTAGTGTTTAGAATTGATTTCGTCACTAATATTTTAAATAGTGGATATTGTTTGAAAATAAATGTAATTGTTGAAATACATTTAATATCACTCAATTTTTAACATTCTTTATGTGACAGATAAGTTCATATCCACTTATTTTACTAATTTTTATTTGCAATTTTTTTTTTTTTTTTTTTTTTTTTTTTTGGAAATAACATGTATATGTGTTAATACAACATATTTCAAAAAGATTTATTAAATTAACATTCAAACTCAAAATATAAAAAGGTAAAGAATTCAAAAGTTATAATCAAATTCATATTATACACTCAGTCATCTAATCATCAATCACCGACCACCTTCCTATCTTCAGTTGTTGGAATCTCATCTCATCATTAAATAAAAAAAGCATCTCCATCACTATCAAAATTTTTCATCTTCTTTCGATACTCATGGGTAATGAACAATTTGATGAGCTTACTTCAATAGTTGCACATCCAATCAGGTCTATGCAATACCATAACATCATCATTAGATCATTCCAAATTAGAACCTTGAATCGTAAAGGTCAAAATTTTCGTTTTCCCCTTGACATGGTTCATCTCCTATATCATCATCAGGGAGATCATAGAAACACGAAGGCTTTGTTTTAACAAAAACTTTGCTAATTAGGCTCCTTAAATATCGCTTTACAAGTACCTGCTCCAGCTGAGAAGCTAAAACATATTGGTTCATAAGTTTGCCAACTTCGTGTAAAATATTGGACCAGTAGGAAACCCAAAATTGGTCAATTTTTGGAATCCAGTTTTATGATTACACACCCACCAATCAGCCTTAAATAAAAATAATATTATTTTTTCCTCCTTGGGTAATTTAACCTGTATGGATATCGGTTAAATACACCAAAAATAAATCCAAGTTGCAAGTATCCTGCATCAACCTTTCACAAGAATTCCCTATTTTGCGATTTTAGTCCGCAAATCCCTGTCTTTTGTATTAACCTCCGTCGTTTTGATAAGGTATGCTTTTAAGCGATTTAAATACCATTCTTTGGCCCATAGGCTTAAAATGCAACAATTGATCAGAGACTATTTCACTTCCTTCATTGTGTAAATTCATTTGAACCTATCAATGAGTAATAGTTAAATAAAATTTTAAATTAGTTAGTATAAAGAAATTATATGTTTACAAATAAAATTATATATTACTTACATAATATTTCTTGAACCAATAAATAAATTCGGCTTTTGTGTCTTTTTCTAATTCTTGGATCATACTCAATTAGTAATTTCCTTATGCATTCTTTACATGTAACAAAAAAAAAAAAAAAAAAAAAAAAAAAAAAAAAAACAACAACAAAAACAAAAAAAAAACAAAAAACAAAAAAAAAAACAAACAAACAAACAAAAAACAAAAACAAAAAAACAAAAAAACAAAAAAACAAAAAACAACAAAAAAAAACAAAACAAACAAAACAATTAACAAAGTTGTAGATTAATATATAATGACTTAACTTGGGAAATTAAGGAAACTTACTTTGCAAAACCTCTATAACTTCTTCACAATTTTCTAAGCACATACATTCTTCTTCGGCCAATTCAATTAAGGTCAACCCATCATATTTTTTTCCAAGCAAAGGCTACTAATTACTTGTGAAAAAACCTTTGTAACCCAGAATGAAGACCACATGCACTTCCCCTCAATATTTCTTCCACACGATTCAATGTAGTTTTAGATCCATGCAAATAATCTTAGAACAAAAAATGCATGCATTCTTTGCACAATATAAAAGTCAAATCAATTTGATCCTTCTGTCGTGCCTTTGTTTCCTCACATATGACTTCAGTGTCCAAATATTGCTCTATTAATACCATCCATCGAATTGTACTGGCCAACCCAAGTTTAGCCTCAGTCACAAGTTGGATGTTAATGCACCATTATGTTCAAAAAAATGAGGGAGGAAATCTTTTCTAACTTACAAAGTGTAAAAGGAATTGATTTTTCAAGTCTCTCCAAATCATCAATACGCAAAATTTTAGCAACATTATTCTCTAAAATATGTGCACAACTCAATAAAAACTTCAAACACCACCTTTTACCAAGCAAACATGTATAGCCAAAGGGAGATATCTATGTAAAACACACTGACAATCATGACATTTCAATCCAAAAATTTTACCATTCAGTGATTTTTACACATCGAGATATATTGATAAATAGCCATCTGGAACCTTTAGATCATTTAAGAATTGACAAAATCTTTGTTTTCTTCTTTAATAGTGTATAACATGCATGGTGAAACACATACTTGCCATTACCTGTGGGAGTTGCATGAAGCTCAAGACTATATTCATTAATCCTAAATCCAAACGAGTGTGTATAAGATCCTTTGTTTTCCCTCTAATGTTCAATAAGTTCCAAGTATTCTATCACACACAATTTTTCTCAATATGCATGACAATCTAGATTATGTCATAATTCAAGTGTTCTCCAATATGGGAGTTGAAAAAAAAATACTTTTTTTCTCCAATTTCCAAGTAAAATAACATCTCTGCGTATCCTCTTCTTTGAATTTTTACCAAAAGTCACTTGTTTTACATGAATCAAAGTTGTATTTTCAGTAAGATGGTCTAGTTGAAGAAAAGAAGATCAAGAGAAGGCCGAGAGAACAACTGACAAAAGTTGTGGAAAGTTATCTATCTCTCGTGTTTGAAGATCTTAACGAAAGATAAGGTCAATCTTTCGTTATCTCATGACCCGAGACTACAAGTCAAAGCCTTACTTGATTAGACACAATTCATATGCTATCAGAAGCATATTTCTCTAAGTCTCTTTGCTGGGTGAATCATCCCTAGACAAATGGTGTCCTAGGAATGAGATTTCTAATATCAAGGAGACATTTAATGATTAGTACTTTTGTTTGCACAAAATGACAAAATGGTTGGTTACTTTTTGAAACCAACGGCTACATAGTACAACCCGCATTTAAGTCTCCTTACCCAGAGGTCATTACACACTGTCAATAGGTTTGAATGTTCAATTTCCCTCCAAGGGATGATTTTCCTTCACCTATAAATTCTCTCTTCACCACTGAAGAGGGTGCTGGTTTTTCACTCGATTATCATCTAGACAAAAGTTTTCAACAAGTATCATCTTTAAGTTTTCAAAACCAGTGTGTTGTTGTGAAGTAATTTTCTAAAAGATCATCTACACTTCCAAGTCTTCACAACACAAGGAAAATCTTGCAACTTATATTTGAAGATTCAAGCAACATCAAGTCCAAGATTTCACAAGTTGGAGAAAATCATTAATTCTTTTCCTAACCCTAAACTCTGAAGAAAACGTTGATAGAGGCGGAGTAAACTCTAGGAGTTTGAAAATCCTACACCAAGTAGATGTCCAGCTTAGTGATCAAGGAAGCTAGCTTGTATAGTTTGTACTAGGAGGTGATATCCAAATCCCTTTCACAAGTTGTGAAAGAAGAGTGGAGTAGGCTTCGTTAATAGCCGACCACTATAAAAAATCTCCTCTCCTCGCTTTACTTTTTCAGTTATTTAATTTGCATTGCATTGCATTCATATTGATCAAACCATAATTTTCCATAACGAAAGTGTGCAAAGAGTATTAATAAAACGAACTCACATATTTTTCGTTGTGCATTACTCAACGAAAGTTATTGTTTTTAAAAATTGGAGTAGAGTCTATTCACCCCCCCCCTCCCTCTAGACTCTTCTTTCGACCCTACCGGGACCAACACTTGTATAAGAGGCGCTGCCGAAAACACTCACCTTTATCCTTCTGCAACATTTTCCTACTTCTCCACGACTCTATCTTTGCAAATTCAACTCTAAAAAACAATTGAGTTAAATAGTTAATTACCGAAATGGTCCCTTGACTATACAAAATTACCGATTTAATCATTGACTATTTTTGTAACCCAATTAAGTCCTCCAACTGTGAAAAATGTTAACCAATTTGGTCCTCCGTTCGATCAGGCGTCTAACATCTGTTAAATGTGAGGGTAGTTGTGGGAACTTAACTTTACCAACGCTATTTACTCCCTCATTTAACAGAATAACCCTAGATGCTCGCCATTATCTTCCATTCTATCCATCCAAGCTTTTGAAGTCTAAATCACTTTGGTCCTCCGTTCGGTCAAGCATTCAACAAAACTTTGAAGCTATGCAAGGTACATATGCTAACAACGATGAGAGCTATTGTCATTTATGTGTTTACTGTGGCAAGGAAAAATTCATCTCTTATTGTCACTGTCGCCAAAGATTGAAGATACGAACATCGTGATCAGATGAAAACTCGAGAAGAAAGTATTGGGATTGTGCATATGATAATTAAGTGAGTAAAAGTGAAATTATTATTTTATTTTTTAGAAATTGGTTGGATTGTGCATACGAAAATTATTTAAATTGTGCATACGGGCATTGTTTTTTTTTTTTTTTTTTTTTTATTTTTTATTTATTGGTATACTGACAGTTTGTATACAATGGATGGGTGTTGGTGGTTGTGGATTTGTGAGATAATTTGACCCTCTAATGCGTTCAATATCCAAGATGATTATTCCCGAGTTGCTAAGAAAAATAAACTGCAATGAGAAAGAAATTGAAGTTCTAAAAGCTAATATTAGAGACACTGCAAATATTAAGGCTCCTAATTCTAGTGTGAAACTAAAATTTAAGTTTTTGTGTAGAGCTGTGTTAATTTTATTTCTTTTTGTATCAATGTTAGTATTTGTTACTAATTTGAAGCCTAGTAGTGTTGGGTTTGGAAAGCTTATTTTAGCTTAGGGTGGTTGAAACTTTAAAGTGAAAATGTAGAACTTGAAGTATTGGAATGAAATTGTTGAAATGGAACGAATGTTCAATTTAACATGTTATATTTGCTCAGTTTGAACACTATGTAGAACTGGTGATGAACATTGTGTAGAATAGGTGAACATGGTGACAAAGTGTTTGCTAAAACTGTGTAGAATTGGTGAACAAAGTATTTGGTCAAGCTGAGGGAGCGTGACACCTCCGACGGCGGCCGGACTTCTTGCAACGGCGTCGTCCGTCATTCCCAGACCTAGCCCAGACACTCACTCTCACTTCTCACGCTCTGATACCATGTTAAGTGTTAAACTATGGAACTGTATATATCTCACTGTAAAACTATACAAGATAGAACCTATTTATACATAGGCTAAAGACTACTAGGCCACATAATTCAAAACAAAAATGTAAGATCAAGAGCAACTCTCTCTAACTACCCTTATTCCTCTGACAATAAAACTGCCATCTATACACATTGGCGAAAAAAAAAAAGTGACAAATCCAAAAGATATATCAACCTAATCTATATCAACTGGGGTTTTTTCATTTACACAGTATTTGGACCTAAGCATCGTACTAGATCTCATCATGTACTTCCGGCCCTTAGCAGTGTTTGTTTTGGTCATTCCCAATGACTTGTGTGTTTTTGCATTGGATGGAGGAGCATATTCATCAACTTGTTTGCCTTTGCTAGCATGAGCTATGGTTTTTCTTCGTTTTAGAGTTTGGCCAAAATTTATCTTCACTACATGGGAAGTAATTTTCATTCCTTCACCTTGTATTCCATGTAGTCCTACATCTGAACATGAATAACATGTGTTGGAATTATTAACATAATCAACAAGTTTTGTAAACAAATACATGAACCCTAATTACAAATTAAACACTTACCTATCATTTGGGAATTTACATCATGACCAATTGTTTGAATATTGTCTCCTACACTTAATAAAGGATCAACTACAATATAGGAGTTTCTAAAGTTAAAAAAGGATCAACTACAATATAGGATTTTCAAAACTTATTAAAGGATCAACTACAATTTGGAAAGTTAATTACCCTTGTGTATCTTTTGCTGGAAGTGATTTTAATTCTGCCACATTGACTAGGTTTTAATCAGGTGATGCTACAACATTGATCGAAATTTCATCAGGTGCTGCTACAACATTGACTGGAACTTCAGCAGGTGCTGCTGCCATATTTGCTGCAATTTCACCATCTGCTACTGCCATGTTTTTTCTCTGCTTAGATTTCATGTTAATTAGTTAAAAAAGACTATGTAGAACAGCCATAATTTAATTGTATACAAAATAGTAATGTTATTTACCTGAGCCCTGAGGACATCCGTACTGTTATGACCTATAAGCTTGTAGATTGTGCAATGAAGTGTCATTGTCCTTCTTGATATATGAATTTCATCTTTGGTTAATTCACCTGCAGATTTCTTCATGAGTTTTCCTTGGTCTGCCAACCTTAGTAGTGAACAAAGGAGGTAGTGAGGGCTCTCTAATCAGTGTGTGGCCATTCTTGAAGCCCAACCATAGGGAAAAGCAACTTGAGTATGCTTTCTTATAATTCTCAATTGTGTAGCAAGCATCCACATGGTCATGCAATGGAGCCTTTCTAAATTTCACCCAAAGAGCACAAAATGGCATGCCTGTAGGGTATACCAGTGAGATCCCACTTCCTACACACTTTCTCTTTAAATTCACTCATCTTCCAATTACTATGTCCACCAATTTGTGTTTACCATCTCTTTGCACTACTGATGAAGTTATGAACTTGTTCTTATTCACTCATGGACAATTAGCATGCACATCATTCAAAACAGTCACCCTCCATAAGGCTTCATCAATATATTTTCTACAAATTGCTTGCCACTTACAATCAATTTGGGTACATACAACTACACACCTTATCTTATCATTCTTCTTAAACTTCAGCTCTTTTCCAAACTGTATATAGCATATGTCATCACTACATCTTTGAAATACTTTTTACATCAAAAATATCTACCAAGCCACAAAGGAGATGGCAAATCAAGCGGAGGAATAGGCCTAACAGATTCACCGAAATTTTGTTCAATCCTCCATCATCATCAGAGAAATTCACATCATTGTTTGTAGGCCTATGTTCTACATTTTGATGTTGACCTTCTTCAAGATTTGCATCACCTGCATACTCAACTTCTGGATCTGTATATTTCAAAAACTCTTGATAAATTTCATAAGCACTTCCTTCAAAATTCTCTAACTCATCTTCTAAATATTCTGCACGGTCATTTTCTTCCTCTACACTGATATTCTTCTTCAACACTCTCATTTTCTGCACTCTCATATTCTCCATCCACCCTTACAATAACCCAAATCTCCCGGTACCTTGGGTCTCACAATAGAATTCACCAAGTTCCAAGCCTCCAAATCAATACTAACTTAGTCAAATCACTATCAACTCTTAACAAAACACCATCATAATCTATGTCAGAAATCCACTTAACACTGCCTCCCACATACTTAGGTGGGTTACCTAGATTTATCCCAGCCACCATACCTTAATTAAGCTTGAAAGTACTATTATCTTGACCACCTGAATTTAATAGTATATAAGATAACTTTCATTACTTAAAAAATAAAAGGAGAAAAATTACAGCTTGCATTTCCAGTAAATGGTGGTCCCCTTTTAAAGCTACTCAGTTTCACAACAAAATGGTCTCCATTACAAAAATGCATAAGCAGGGATTTCAGGTAAATGTATTTCCAGTAAATGGTGGTCCCTGTGTGTTTAAAGCTAAAGACAATACTGATCCATAACAATGCACACACATATTCATAATTTCATAAACATAAAAACAGTATGACACAATGACAAAAACTCACATTATAACACACCAGCTACAAGAAATGCATTGCTAGTACATTATCCTACCCATTACCCAATAATCTGAGCATTAAACAAAAATCTGAACATTATCTAACCCTAAACCCAATAATTTGAACATTATCAGTGTACCAAACGCATACCACGCATCTCATTCTTTACAATTTATACAAAAAGGAATTGCAAATCGACTTACCAGTTTACCACTTCGAAGCGTGCCCCTCCGAACCACTCAGACCTTGCATCTTGCTGGTGAAGCCTTTCTCTTATTAGGTTACAGCGTGCCACTCGAACCAACAGCCTCTAATTACGAAGTGTGGGGAGCCTGGGCAGCCCGTGGAGCAAAGTAAAATTCCAACACTATCCTCAAAGATGACGGTTGACCCAACGGATAGGGATAGTAATTTGCCCCGTCTTCGAAGGAATCTTCGAACCCCACCTCAACGGGGACGAAAATGGAAAAATTTTTAGAAAATGAGACGACAACAAAGAATGTATGTAATCCCCCATCAAGAAACGGGGATAGGGATGGGGATGGGATACCCTTCACCGTGCCTGAATAATTACACGTGCCTGAATAATTATTATATATATATATATATATATATATATATATATATATTATAGTTGAATCAAATGAAAACAAGTCCTTTTGAGAGAAATAAGAATCAATTTTAGCTTTACATTTTAAAAAAAAAAAATTGGATGGATCAGATCAATTTTTTAATTATCACCAACTTTACTAAGCAAACTTGAAACAATAAAATCGTCAAATCTTAGACTTTTCCAAAGTTTGCACATTAGTATTAACGTTTTGCACATTTAGTATTAACATTTTGCAACTTTTCAAGTTTGCACATTAGTATTACGTTTTGCACATTTAGTATTAACATTTTGCATATTTAAGTGTTCAAGTTTGCATAGTGAAGTTGATGATAATTATGAAAATTTCCGCATTTTTTTGTTTTACACATGTAAGGTTGAGATTGATTCTTATTTCTCTCCTATGATTGTTTTCACAGATCCTTAGTGTGTGCGTATATGTATGTATGTAGGTATGTATGTATGATTATGTATTGTATGTTATTATATGTATATGTATATGTATATGTATATGTATATGTTATAATGTATATTATACTATATATATATATATATATTATAATATTATATATATATATATATATATATGTATATATATATATATTATATAATATGGGCGCACTCTCATGCGACGTTGCCTAGGAGAGAACTAAGAATCCCAGCGCGAGCCACGTGCATTTGGTGCATGTAAATGTGTTATACGTGCAAGTAGTCGGTGCACCTTTGCAAGTAAAAAATGCAAGTAAAATCACTTACAAGTGCATGTAATTTTGTCTTAATTAAACATTTATCGATCTGAGTTTGTTCTGTTTGGCATCACTTTTGTTCTTGCGGAGAGTCTAGCGGGTAGTTAGTACCGTGAAAACCAACTGCAAACATTCATGGACCCAGGTGCACTCAGTTATAACTATAAGTGCACCTAGATCTGGGTGAATGACTGAAATATGCAAAGATCTCCCTCATTTTCCCAAAATGTGTGCAGACTTTTTTTTTTTACAACAATGTGTAAAACTCAGTTGGGACTTGCGTTTTTGCATGTGTCCCGACTTTTTTTTTTTTTTTCGTATTAACGTAAAACGCAAGTAGTACTTGCGTTTACGGAATCATATACGTAGAACGCAATCGGTCAACGCGTTTTACATATACGTACACATACAGTAAAACGCATTTGGGAGATGCGTTAAATATAATACGTTAAACGCATATCCCAAATGCAGTTTTTTACCGGAGTGGGCTGCTCCCGCCGTCGACTGTATAATTGTGTAAAACGTAAGAAGCAGTTGCGTTTTACGTATTATAAGTAAAACACAACTGCCACTAGCGTTTTACGTATTATACGTAAAACACAACTGCCACTAGCGTTTTTGTTATCTCCGGCGTCGGTGACCGCGAGTACTTTACCGCACTTTGGAAACGTGTTATGTGTATAGTAAAAGTATTAGAGAAAAGGGTAGTGTTAACATAAGATGGGTTTGCTTAGTTGGTTTGGCGTGTGTTTGTTGTGTAGGTTTGTCCGGGTTTGAATCTTTTCATATTGGTTCTTGGTCATTATGTTTTTGACACAGGGTATAAGTATTAGAAATCGATTAAAAGCAATAGAAGATGGGCTTGCGTAGTTGGTTTAGCGTGTACATGAATATCAACATAGCCATGGTTCAAAACCTATTTTAAGCTATCATTATGTTATCTAAGATATTTGATGGTTAATTTTTCCTAAATTACAATTACGATGGGTTGCCTAGTTGGTTTAGCGTGTATATGAATTTTAGGTTGGCCCAAGTTCGAAACTTTCATTATGTTGTCTAAGTTATGGGATGGTTAATTTTTCCTACCTTATAATTGTTGGGATAGACCGGTAATTGAACTGTAATTTTTTTTTCTCAGATTTAGAAATTTAAAATGTTTTAAGTTACGCAAAACATTTAGGGGGGTGTATTCAATCATGACTTTGTAGAGTTTTAAAGACTTTTATGAACTTTAAAAGTTTAGAGTATTCATTTAAACTTTTAGAGAGTTTAAAAGTTAGGCGGTTATTCAATCAAGATTTTTAAGAGTCTTTAAAAGTCGTGTGGTATTCGATTACGAATTTTAAAGAGTCTTTAAAATCATGTGGTATTCAAAAAGTTATGAACTTTTGTAGACTTTTTTAATTTTAGGACTTTGTAGACTTTTCCTTCTCAAATATACATAGTTGAAATCCAACCATCAGCCCAAGATTTCAAAATTTTCTTTCTAACAACTCTGAATATTTTCTCTCTATTTAAACTCTATTTTTCTCCCTATTTAAACTTTATAAACCTATCTAAATTTAATAAAATTATTTTTTTTCTTCATTATCCTATATTTTTCTCATACCTAAACTCTACCGTTTTTTCTCTCTCCTAAACTTTACAATCTTTCTCTAAAAATTCGAAATAATATTATTTTTACTTCATTATTGCTGTTTATATTGATTTTTATTTTTCTATGAAATTTTCATCCCTAACTTCTCTAATTCTCCCTAAAACATGACAAAGTAAAATTTTTCATCGTCAAATGTTTATATGTTTTCATAATATTCATATAAAATACTATATATTTTTAACAACAGGTTACTACGAATAGCGAACTACTGTTCGCAACCAACAATTTGGGGTTGCAAACAGTATCACCTTGTTGTTTGTTCGCAGTCTCAAATTGCTATTGCAAATAATAGTTCTTTGTGTGAATGCCTAGCAATATATGAAGTATAATTTAATATATATATTATTAATATTAGATTTTTAATTTTTTTTTTATTTTATGAAAATTGTAATTATATTTTTAAATATTTTATTTGATCAATTCTTTTATTATAAATTTTATTGTTCAATATGTTATGAATTTCTAATGAAAAATTTTTTATGATTATAATAATATAATAAGTAATAGATATAAGTCTCAACATACTATGGATACAAATAATATGTTGAATGTTGTTGGAGTGAAGAACTATTAATAATAAGGAATTTTAGATATTTATAAATGTTTGTAAGAAAATCTATAAAAATGATAAGAATCAAATTATTGAAAGTTTGTAAAGATGTATTCAATTTAGAATTTCAATGACTTTTTGTAGACTTTTTAAAAATAAAAAGTTGATAAAAGTCTATGAATGTTTTTTATATAGACTTTATAGAGTCTTATAAAGTTTTAAAAAGTTTGACGACTCTTATGAAGTCAATCAAAGTTTATTAAATCTATCATTTTAAAAAGTCTTTAAAAAACTCTACCAAAAGTCATGATTGAATACATCCTCTTAGACTGATATGTTATAAATATTTGTGTTTTATAAGTTTTTCTGCATTGAAACTGAGGAGTAAGATGATTTCCGAATCGTAAATGGCGAAAATTATATAATAAATATATATATATATATATTATATATAATATATATATAGCAGATATATAATTGTATGGTATATAGGTAATAATTTGCTTTTGCGGTTGTGCACTAAATATTTACATAGATTTAATATAATTAAAGGTCGGTTTCTTTTTATTTAAATATAAAGCTTTTTGTACAATTGATTTTTTTTGTACTTTACAATCCAATAAGCTAAATGTGTACAATATAGGATGTGGGAATTGTAATTCCGACATGGACCATTTTATTTTCCCATGTTATATATAAGGGAGCAGTAACTGCAACAACATTGGTTTCAGTCACAGTGACATTTAAGTTTATTTAAAAAAAAAAAAAACAAACATGCATGAAGTGATAGTTTGTGTACGCTCTGTCATAATATTCATTACGCTTGTTTTTTCATATATATTTTAAATCTCACGACATATTTATTATAAATACATACTAAATATGTCGCGAGAGTTAATTGTAGATCATTGACTTTTCGAGAGAATTAATTGGTGATCAATTGACATATTTGTACCTGCAAAAAAAAAAAAAAAATGAATAAATACTTAGTACTACCGTATATCTATATTTATCAAAATATAAATATAATATATAATAATATTATTAATAAATAAATAAATAAATAAAAATAAATATATATATATATATATATAGTATTATATATATATAATATATATATATATGGAAGGTTCAAGTGCGGCAGTGGCACTTAGGTGCGGCGGTGCGGTTAATTGTAGGCCATTAGATTAATAAATCCAACGAATCACATTCATTCAGACTTTTCGATATTTTCCGCGCGCGTTCTCACAGTACGCGAACTGCAAGGTTAAAGTCGTTCATTGGGCACCAAGAATAATATCCAAATCATAGGTGTTGTGATGTTTTATGTTCGTTATTGGTGCATTATTAACTTACAGGGTGTATTTTGAGAATCGTGTTGGTGTCTTCCTGAGCGGTCAGTGCGACCGCACTAATAGTTATACAAATATACACCATCCATATTAGAAAATGCACACAAAAAAACATGCACAAATTAGATAATGCATCACCAGAACGCACCACTAGGTATGATAAAAGCATCACACAGTGTTTCAGAGAATACACCATTGGGGTGGTGAGTTATATGGGTATTTTTTGGGTGTGCTGTTGTTTTTTGGTGTATTTGTGCATTTCATTGTGGTGGTGTTTTTCCTAACACTATTTGGATAGTCTTTTGTTAAACACTGTTGGTTATATTGACAAAGACGCACCGATAATATATGATAACCACT
>VALG01016170.1:0-10766 GCA_009835305.1 Ipomoea purpurea | reverse complement strand
CACAAACTGAGGGCGCCAATATTAGTCCAGTCAGGGAGTGTTTCCAACACACATACAGCTGCTTTGTACACCCACATCAGCCAATAATCGTTCACACATCCCACACCACTGCTTGACTCCAGCATCAGTTCATCATTTACCTTAATCGAACCATCGCCATTGCATCTACACCACATCAGTGGGATCCTCGATGACAGACACCACCACTTGCTTCATCACAAACATCAGTTAAATTATCTTATCGATATACCAACAGTTTGCAAACAGAATCTTGCACACCCAATGCTCTAAACTAATAAGCACCACATGTTTTCCAATATCACAGAATTACCTACCTACATGCACCAAATCTAATCGTCATAACCCATAAATAGCTATATGCAAACGGTATACAAAAACGTAAACCGTTAACACAAAACAACCAAGCCAATAGCAACTCGATACACAAACAAGATTATACAAATTCATGCGCTAAACTTCCAAAAATCATAACAGAAAAACATTAAATACCAAAACGAAATTAAAACTACCAACATGAGCATTCAAAACATACCAGGCTCCATCGCTCAACTTCATAATCTCCCAACTGCGATATCTCTAAATCTCAACGGACTCGATTATCTTCGTCAGCCTTTGCAGATATGATTCCAGCTGTTTCTCCCGAATTGCGACGCAATCAGCGCAACGCAATCGCTAAATCTGATCTTCTTACCAATTTGCGCGGCGATCAGAACGTATCTTGACTCTCTCTTTCCTTCGTGTTTTGAAATCACAAACATAACCCATTTTTATACATTGCCGTCCCCATTAATTAAATTACTGAAGCCCCCGATTACTAAAAACGCGACAAGGTGTTACTTAATTCACTAATATATCGCTGCGTTGGATCCCCTTCAATCAACTGCTGTAATTTGACCTCACCGTCAACCTAAGGCAGTGAACGCATATGGAGCTCATACTATAATAATATTATATAGATATATAATATACTATTAGTACTATATTTATATATATATATATAATATATATGATTATACTAGTTTTTTACGCGCATTGCGGATTGAGATAATGCCCAATGATTTTTTTTAAATATACTTAAAGTATAGCAAGACAAGCAATCTATATTTGGAATTTGTTATGCTGATTAATTTGAATGTTAAGTTTGCGTATTTAATAGGTTTCTAAAGTTACAAATGCATATAAATATAGTCAAGTTGATTATAATTGGTAATAGAATTAATTGTATAGGTTATGGTTGAACCAAATATGGACAGTAAGGGAGGCAATTAAAAATTATAGGCTGAAAAATATTAATATATTAGTAATTTTGAAGAGGCTAACTTGTCTATTGCCAAACAAAGTATATTGGAGCTAGTTTTCCCACTTCAATTTGTTGTGTGATTTAATGACTGTTTTTGTCAACTAAACCCCAAGTTAAGTTAATATGATGGCTTAATTATATATATTTTTATTTTAAAAACATTATAAATTTAATATATTATTGTTATTTTATATATTATCTATTATTATATTTATTATTATTATTATTTTTTATTATTTTATGTATACCCTTAGGTCATATTACATGTTAATTCTAAACGGCTTAATTTTTTTAAATATCTTTTTCCAATCGTTGATATAATTCGCAGGTCAAATCGCTAACTGCTGATTGTCACAATGACATTTGAGATAGTTCTCACTTCAATTTGTTGTGTGATTTGAATACTCTCTTTGTCAACAAATTCCTCAAGGTAGTTAATTGATTGGCTTTATTAATTATCATTTTTTTATTTTTTCATGGTATATACAATCTACTTGGTAATAAATATGCTAAATTTATTTTGTTTATATACTTTGATATTTAATTTTAAAAAATAGTGCACAGAAAAGTAATGACAATGTAGTACATATTATAATCAATTATGAATTTGAATGTAAAGAATTTTTTTGGAGAAAAATAAAGACAATATAACTAATAAAATTCATTTCCTAATTAATTTATTGATAGTGAATTTTTTTTTTTTAATAAGACTGATAGGTTTTGGGTTTTCGGCCCAATGAGGTCCAGCACACCTTTAGCTGGTAGGATACACTTTCACAAAAGTCGTTATTGTGTGGAAAAAATGTTAGTCTAGAATCTCTTTTTCGATTCCCTTTGAGTCTCAACTCGTCCCCGTCATTACAAGAGCGGGATGAGCCTTTATTATAGCGGCCCTCCATACTGACTTAAAGGCCATAATGGCGTTCAAGGATGTTAATGGTCGAGCCGTTAGGGCTGCATTACTGAGCCGACCACACGGCTCTTCAAGTCGTAACAGGCTGACCAAGTCCGGCTTTAATGCCCTAACAGATTCATAAAGTGGTTCTTTTTAATGGTTCCCAACGGGCTCGTCTGAACCGAGTCCATTCCCGGGTTTCGGGCCCGGGTCGACTTCTTGTACTCTGCCCACTTCGCTCAGATTTGGCGTCCTTAGTAGCCTGGGCTGGGCACCAAGGCTTTTGGCCGGGGATCCTGGACTCGGTCCCCATGCGTTCTTCAAGCCTTCTCCGTGCCAGCCCATCTTTCCTATCTTGGACTCTCCTCTCTGGGCCCACCTTCCTTGGGCCGGGGTCCTCACCCCATCAATTAATCCCTCACTTTTCCATACCGGTACTAGCCTTGGTTTGGAAAAGTAGTTAACCGTCTGCTTTCCTCAATCACCGAATCCTCGCCTTGAATGACTGCTTATAACGCCCGGACTATCTGCCATTTTCCGGATTCTCCGGGGCCGTTCGAATCTTCTCAGCTTGACTTGGTACCTATAAATGGCTCCCTCTTTCCCTCATTTCATTCATCAGTTCTCCATGGGTTGCTCACCTCTCAAAGGAAACGAATTGACTTCGGGTCGCCCTGGCGCTCATTGCCTTCCAAGCGGACTCGGCCTGAAAGAGAACACAAAAAGAAGACTCTCGCCCGGCCTCCCAGGGTCTCCTCGCTGGTGCCGCGCCTTCGGCTCCTCAACGCCCGACTCCTATTCGGCGTGAGGTCGTTCCGCCTTACGCCACTCCTCTACTCCGACGGATGCCCGAGGATTTCAAGACGGATCCCTTCGTTGACGTACCGTCTGGACAACTGGCTTTCCGTATGCCTTCTCCATCCCCTGGATGCTTAGAATGGCCCAGGTCACTGGCTCTGATGATGTGAGGAGTTACGTCGCTACCTGGAGACGTATCTGGATGATGAGGGCGATTGTTGCCACCATCATGCCAGCATCTCTAGGACTGTTCTGTCCGTCTCCCTGGACCGGGGGGGTGGATTTCTTTGGAGTGATTTCCTCGCCTGCGCGAGTGATTAATTTTAGGGCCGAGCGGTAAGCCTCAAGTTCTCGCAAGGGGTAGTACATTTTAGGAGTATTTTCCCTATCTTCGTTGTAATAAGCTCTGGGCATATTTGTCAGGTCCTTTCTCGTCTTGAGCCACTGCGGGATAATCCGTAATCCAGGGCGAGTCAGATCTTTTCAGCCGGCGTGCGAATCTTGGTTTCCCAAGAATATTGGATGGGATTACATCTCTGACAGAGATTCGGCACCCCGTCTAATCAGGGCTCCAGTTAGCGTTAGGACGTTCCTCGTGATTTGCGCCTGGGGTAACCGTCCCTTGAAGCTATATATACAGGGCCCCTTAGTGGCTGGAATCCAGCATTCTTCCTTTCAAGGCTCGAGGTGTATGATTTCAGAGGACGGCGATTCGAACGGCTTGGTCCATCCGCCAACAAAGGAGCATGCCAGACTGGAGAAGCTAAGCAGAAATAGACTAGACCGAACGGTGGGGCATTGGTTGGCGACGTCACTTCTGATCCCGATTGTGGGTGCCTCTGGACATGCTGGACCTAAATGATCGTGGAACGACGATGTGGGAGATGGAGCTGGTGGAAGGATCGAACCCGAATCGTGGATGAAGGGTAGTGGGAAGCTCCTCGACTCTTTGGTGTTGCCATGTCGCGAGTTGCTCTGGAGAGGCTCTTAAATGATCGACGATGGGAAACCTGCCGTGTTGTCTGACCGAGTGCGTAGCCGAGCCTGAGCTGTCCTCTGCCTTTACCGCGCCTCAGTACTTCCTGGATGGGTCCACAGCCAGGTTGCGTACACTCGGAGGAAAAAGAACCAGCCTTGTCTGCCTTTCCTTGTATTTGCATATTGGCACGGGTTCGTCGGGTCTGTACTTACCATGTCATATTGAATAAAATGTTCTTTGTGTCGGACTCTTAGTCTATACGTATTCCTGGCCGCACTCTTATTTATGATGAACGACTCCAGGATCTCTTTCGAACTGGATCCCTTGGCGAGGGGATTCGGTCGGATCCGGCTTCCGAAGCCTCACAACTGGAGGTCTCTTGCGGGTCTAACTTTCAGGCCATTTAATTTGGCCGGATCCGGCCGTGTCCTTCTGGAGTTCTAGCTCATACCTGATGGGCCCAGAGCATGGGCCTACGATGGGTTCGCTTAGCAGGCCGGTCATAGTACCCGACCGGCCCCTTAGGTTAGACGCGCTGTTTAAGGCGTGCCCTAAGGCTGAACGTCGCCCGCCGTTTTTAGGCATTAAATGCGGCGTCTTCACGTTTGTTACGCCCGGCTTCCTCCAACCAGAGGACGCGACACGTGGCCGTCGTTGGGTTCTCTCACCCTTTAATAGCACACCATCTTTCTCTTTTTCTCACTTTTCCTGATCTCTTCCTCAACTTCACCCAGAGCTACTCCGGCCACCCTGCATTTCCTCCGATCTCTCTTCCGGTTTAGGTAATGTTTCCTCTCATATCTCTTTCTTCACGTCGTCGCTCGGTAGACAAACCGGAGGAGACTTCTCCGTCTTCCTCTTCTTCTTCGTCTCCTCCTCCTTCTGTCCTCCGTCGCCTGGAAGTTCCGGCAGGTCCTTCCGGCGGCGTCTTCTTCTCAGCCGACCCCTTCCTCTTCGGGGGCGGCCACTCCCATGAGCCCCGCGCCTTTAACCACGGTGGCGGCTCTGCCGGACGGCGCCGGACGACCGCGCGGCGCAAGTTTGATTCCATAGTCCGGCCGTCCGGTCACCCGTCGTGTGCTACGGCGGTGGACCTAGACATGACCCGATTTTTGCTCGGCCTTCAGCCGTGGTTATCGCGGCGGAGGACCGGCCCATTCATAACCCGCCGGAGGGTTTTGTGGGCATTCATCTGTACTCGGTCGCATTTGGCTTCCGAGTGCCTCCCTGTCTGTTTCTTTCACTCTCTTCTGGCACTACAACCTTGTTCCGGGTCAGCTGGTGCCCAATTCTCACCGCCTCCTCATTGCTTCATCAATCTCTGCCATTGGTGGCAGTGTGAGCCAGATCTAGACCTATTCCGGTACCTCTTCACCGTGAATAAGGTCGGTTCACATTCTCCCGGCTACGTCCATGTCGCCACCCGTCCTGGGCGACAGCTTTTCGAGGGGTTGTCCGACTCCATCAAAGAATGGAAGCCCCTATACTTCTTCGTTCGCCCCGCTTTCTCTTCCTTCACCTTTCCGACCCTGTGGCCGGTGGCTCTCATCAAGCCTTGCTCTCGGCGCGCCGCTTACGGAAGATGCTGTCCAAGGGCGGCGAATTCTTGAAGAGCTTGGGGCCGTACTCGGTAAAGTACTGGTCCCGGGTACGGGCCATGGCAAGCATGGCCTTTCTGCCGGAGAGGAGCCGCCACCATAGGTAGCGTTCTTTCCATTTTTCCCAACTCGCCTTCTTATTGTGCGAAAATACTTACGAGTGCATGTTTCTTTACAGGTCCATTACGACTCCGACTCCTCTAGCTCAGACGAGGCCGCCGCACCGACTCCGGATATGACGATAGGGCGGAGAAAATGAGGCGTCGCCTGGTGCAACGTTCTACCGGTGCTGCTGCCGGGTCTCGTCTCAGCCCTGCCTGTCGCCTCGGCGACTCCTCCTCCTCACACGTGGTCGACCTTTACGCCTCGCCTGTGTGTCGCCAAGTCGCAGCCGCCACCTCCCCCTTCTGAGAGTCCCGCTCTAAGCGGCCTGCGGAGCACACGGAGGGGCGACTCCAAAGAGGATCCGGCTGTGCCACGAGGTGGATGAGGGCGCCAGATCTGGATGGGCACCGCTCCATTCGCGTGGGTGGTGCCAAGACGTCCTTCTGCCAAGGACGTGGAGTCGACGAAGGTGCCTTGCCGACGGGTTGATCATCGAGGCCTTCTCCGGCAGTCGTATCGGTAAGTATTGTTTACTCGGCTTTTTCTTTCCTTTATTCTCTTCTCATTTCTTTGTCTGATATTTGGCTATGCAGGACCTCACGTCAAATGGAACTGGGCAATCGGTCCTGGGCTTTAAGAACGACATGCAGCCTTGGCGAAAAGCTGCGCCTGACGAGCCTTCTGGAAGAGCAGGCGAAGCAGCTTAAGATGGTGGAGGTGCACAATACTGAGCTGCTGAGGGTAACCCGTCAGTGGGAGGCCGAGAGGGACAAGGTGGTACGATTCGCCGTGACCTCTGTGGAAGCTACAAGAAGTCGGCGGCCTTTGAGGCTGACGTGCAGGCGGTGGAAGCCGGGCAAGGAGGTGGCCAAGGCATGGCTGGCGACTTCGGAAGGCGACGACTTCCTCCTGGATTTGGGCGAGCGGGACTACCTCGGGCTTCCGCGAGGCGCAAACAGAGATTACGTCTTGAAGCCCGCGACTCCTCGTTCACTCCCGAGGTGGGTCTCAAAGCCGTGCTCGATGCTGAGGGTCGGCTGCACCTATGACTCGGCTACTCTTCCGTGGCGGACGTCTCTCCGCTTACTGACCGATCCTCTCCTCAGGCGGAGGACCCTTCTTCTGTTCCCCCAGCTGGACCAATCGGCAGGGGCGCAAGTTGAAAGTCGCTGTCGACACCCCATCCCCATAGCTTAGGGTCTTTCTAGAGTAGCCCTCTTTTGTAAGGCTGGCCTCCTTATCGGCCTTTTTAAAAATGGCTTTTCCCTCTTTCTTTGCAATGTTGTCTCGGCTCCTTTTTTTTTTTTTTCTCCGAGTCCCTCAGACGAGGCGACTTCTTACTTTTTCTTTTCGGAAAGTGGTCTGTCCTGGTTTTTCTTCTCGCCGAGTCCCTCAAGTCGAGGCGACTTCCTTACTTTTTCTCGGAAACGCTAAGGGTCTGGCCCTTGTTTCCTATTTTCTCTCGCCGAGTCCCTCAGTCGAGCGGACCCTTTTTTTTTCTCAGAAACGTTCAGGGTCGTGGCCCGTTTCTATATATATGGCCGAGTCTCTCATTCGAGGCGACTCTTTTGGCTTTTCACGGAAACGTCTAAGGTCTGGGCCTTGTTTCCTAACTTTCTCTCGCCGAGTCCCCTCAGTCGAGGCGACCCTTTAGGCTTTTTCTGTTCTCAGAACGGTTCAGGGTCGTGGCCCCGGCTTCTATATATATCTGGCCGAGTCTCTCATTCGAGGCGACTCCTTTTGGCTTTTTCACGGAAACGTCTAAGGGTCTGGGCCTTGTTTCCTTTTTCTCTGCCGAGTCCCTCAGTCGAGGCGACCCTTTAGGCTTTTTCTGTTCTCAGAAACGGTTCAGGGTCGTGGCCCGGCGTTTCTATATATTACTGGCCGAGTCTCTCATTCGAGGCGACTCCTTTTGGCTTTTTCACGGAAACGTCTAAGGGTCTGGGCCCTTGTTTCCTAACTTTCCTCCGAGTCCCCTAGTCGAGCGACCCTTTAGGCTTTTTCTGTTCTCAGAAACGGTTCAGGGTCGTGGCCCGCGTTTCTATATATACTGGCGAGTCTCTCATTCGAGGCGACTCCTTTTGGCTTTTTCACGGAAACGTCTAAGGTCTGGCCCTTGTTTCCTAACTTTCTCTCGCCGAGTCCCTCAGTCGGCGACCCTTTAGGCTTTTTCTGTTCTCAGAAACGGTTCAGGGTCGTGGCCCGGCGTTTCTATATATACTGGCCGAGTCTCTCATCGAGGCGACTTCTTTTGCTTTTCACGGAAACGTCTAAGGTCTGGGCCCTTGTTTCCTACACTTCTCTCCCGAGTTTCTTTGGCTATAACCCATGTTTTTAACCCTGCACTTTATTTTAGTTTTCTTGGAATCCTCTTCTCATACTTTTTTGTGTTATTTTTTTATAGGGTGGTGCGTTTTTTTTTTTTTTTGGTTCTTGATTTAGATGATCTTTTTCAGTTTGTTTTTTATGTTATTTTATTATTTTTTTTCCTATTGTATTTGCGTTCTGATTGGATGCTTTTCCGCTCATTTAGTTTTTATTTGTAAGTTCCTATTCTTCTGAATTTACTTTTGGCTTTTTTTGGCATATGCTATATACGGCTCTCTTCCCACTTGGACCGCTTGATGCTTTGTGCCTTCTCCTCGGTTGGGCTGGCTTGGTTTTTTTGTCGATCTCGTAATTATAGATCCCAACCGGTGAAGGATCCTCGGCCGATTCGCATCTCTGATTACTCCCGCTCTGCTGTACTCAAACCTATGTACTATTGTCGTCCCCTTCTCCCTAAGAATTCTCCATTATCTGTCATTTGCCGCGTCCGAATAGGTACGAACCCGTAGGTTGTTCTCCACTCGCGGCCTTTGCTCTCAAAAGCCATAAGCGATTTTGACTACTCTCTCCAGTCCTGCTCGCGCTAGTGGTGGTGCGATAGGCCCATAGGACATCGGTCAAGGTTCTCCACCCAGTTCCCTTGGACGTCTCGAGCTCTTCCCTGATTCCGTCGGAACCCAATGTCCGATTTACGTTTTCGACTGTTTTTTTCTTCTATTTGGGTAGGCACCTGACACCTTGTATTGCTGATGCCGGTCGGCGACAGAAACTCGGCCGAATGCCTGACAGTCAAACTTGATCGCCCGTTATCGCCTGACAATGTGTTTCGGGCAGACCAAAGCGACAGATCACCCTTTTCCACAAGATTTTTTGTACTCGGTGAATGGTGGCTAGAGGATCTGCCTTTTTTTTTGGTGAAGTAGTCGAATGGTTACGGACGCAAAAACTTCAACCCTTCCCGGGCAACGGCAATGTCCCAACAGGTCTATTCCCCTTTGGCGATTTATATGAATTAGCATGTGGTAACGTGTGAATGTTGCCGGCCGGGTGTCTTTTCCTGGGAATTTGCCTGGCAGACTGCGCATTTAGACATTCGTTTTTTTTAATCAATCTCGCATTCATGGTCGGCCAATATACCCTTGCCACGCCAAACTTCGGGCGAGCGTGTGAGCCCCCCTGATGCGCGGCAAAATTCCTCGGGTGCGCTTCATCCATCACCTTCTCGCCTCGGGCTTCAGTAAACATTTTCAGCAAGGGGCCCTGAAGACTGTTGTACACGTCCGTCGATGATTTCGTAATGTGTCTCCGGAACCCTTTGCAGCGACTGCTGGGTCGGTTGGTTAACTCGCCGTTTCCTTAAACCGCGGATATCTTCGATCCAAAAATCTCGGGGTTTTTCTTCGCCCCACTCTTCGACGGTTTCACCTGCTGGATTGCTAGCCGGATGCTTCTTTATGTTGGTCGACTTAGTTCCTCCTTCTGACAAATCTTTATCCAAGTGATGCCGGCACCCCCCTCCAGGGCGATTTTGGACAGATTGTCAGCCTCTACATTGTCCGCCCGGATATGTATCTATCTCGTTTATTTTGGCTCAAGCCCTTTCAAACATCTGTGGCACACTCTTTGTTATAACGCCATTTCTCGCTGTTCTTAGCTCTGCATGTCTCCGAGATCTGCCCGACTACAGCCGGGGTCGGTTTTAATTCGCAGCCGCTCGACCCCTAGATCTTTGGCGAGCACGGAGCCGTTCTATCATGCTTCTTTACTCGCTTCTTATGATGGTTATGGGAATGTTACTTCAGGGCATTATTACAGTCCGGAAATTCCCTCCGGATTGTTATTGTGACACCGCTTCTCTGCTTTTTTAGTGCTGTCGGACTGACCGCTCCATCCGCGTGTATTCTCCATCCATTCGCCCTGGATTACTCTTTGAGGCGTGTCCTTTTTTCCTCACCCGCTGGACACTCGACCATGTGTATGTGCCAGACCTGACCTAATTGGTATGTGCTGGTTGGTGTACTCGATTCCGTACTGGGTCAGCTCGACGCCCATTTTTTTTTTCCAATCGCCGGAGAACAGGGGGTTTCCGCAGCAGCTTCCGAGTTGGTTGATCCGTCAGAACTCGACGGTATGGGCTGGAAAGTACTGGCTGCTAACTTACGCACGGTACAACCCAAGGGCATACACGATCTTCTCCAGGGTGGTGTACCGTGTCTCGCGCTTTCAGCGGATTACATAGTAAACGGGTTGCTGGACTCGGTCCTCTCTCGGACTAGCACAGAACTTTACCGCCTTGGCCGAGGGGCAGTAACAAGTAGTAAGGGCTCGCCCTCCTGGGTTTGGATATACCGGGGGATCGACAGATATTGCTTCCAATTCTTCGAACAACTAGCTGGCATTCGGCGGTCCAGGCGAATCCCTCCCTTCTTCTTCATGCTTCGGAAACGAAGGGCACAGGTTCTTGTCCGCTGATTTGCTAAGGAAACGCTAAGAAGCCGCCGAATCGGAACTGTCAGGTTGCAAGTCCTTGATGCGTGGTAGGAGGCTGCATGTCAGGATACTTGCTACCTTTTCCGGGTTAGGCTCGATGCCTCGCTTGGTGACCATGTAACCAAGAACTTACCACCTTCGACGGCGAATGCGCCTTCTTGGGGTTGACCGAGTTAATATTGATCATTACCTTAATGCAGTCGCTAGTCTTCCGCAATGCTTGTCCTCCTCTCGACTCTTGACGAGCATGTC
>VALG01016167.1:0-10749 GCA_009835305.1 Ipomoea purpurea | reverse complement strand
CCCATATTGACTATATCATGAGGTCTTTTCTTGTAGCTGGTGCAGTCATAAATTTTTTACCGATTCGTTCTTCCATGTAATTCTTCCATGAATTGCTGAATGTGAAAAGAGGTTCATCAAAATTGAAACGAAACAAATAAGTTAAAAACAAATGACTCCTCAAATTAAAAATTAATGAGTTTTTGTCTCTCGAATATCCAATTTCTCAATTAATTCTTTATAACGTACTTTATTTTTTTTTGACAAATAAGCTAGCAGCCGTTGACGTTTTCCCAAAATTTTACGCAAACCTTTCTGAGATAAATAGTCTTTTTTGTGCAATTTTAAATGGGAAGTAAGTCTCTGTATCTTATTGGTGAAATTGAATATTTGAAATTCAACGGACCCTCTGTTTTCTTTGGTTTCTTCTTGAGAAATAACCGAAATGAATAAGTTTTTTACCATAAAAAAAGAATTGATCCCCTTCCCTGATATATATTTTTAACGAATTTTATTGATCAATAAAAAGAATGCCAATAATTTGAATGATTGATATAGAATAAATTGCTTTCTGAACTCCTCAGTTTATCCATTCCAATGAATTCAAAATCCTATTTTGAATTCAGATAAGAATCTCGTACATTTTTGTATTCACAAAAGTGAATCAATTAGACCTAAAATGAAATGATATCTTTGGATTCATTGATAATTTATAGGTCTAATGGATACGCTGTATCCTCTATTCAGTGAGATTCGAATGAGGTATAAGATAAGGCATGTGTGCATTTGTTTTCTATCATATACCCTGCTACAGGGTATATAGTAATACTATCAACGAATTTTCAATGGTAGATACATGTGGATCCTTAAGATACTGAAACGACTGCCGTTATTAGTATCAAACCAATAACGATTCATACAAGCTAAATCTTCCAATCGATAATTGGGCCAAAGAAAAAACTTGAATTGAATTAATTCATTTTTCTCCTTATCACGAAGGTTCCTTTCTTCCCAAAAGTGACTACAGTTTTTTACCCCGTTTTCGTTGAAAAATACGGAATTGGTATCCACATCATTCCAATTGTTTGAATTGAAACAAATTAGAATTCTCAATTCTCTACGACGTCTAGACGATAAAATATTTTCAAGAACAAGCGCATCAAAATGATTGTTCTCTCTAGCTCGAATTATTCTTTGTTTTCGGTATTGTTGATTAGTTTTGTTTTTACTCTTATGAACCAACGAAATACCTATGGTTTGATACATAAGAAATTGCCCATTGTTTTTTACAGACAGTCCAAGGCGGTCCACAACCATTCCTATGCTTTTGAAAAATTTTAGAATACTCAAATTGCTCTTCGACTTCCACATTACATTCAATTGTAATTTTCTCCTTTCAATGCATGATAGAGTCATGGTTTCTAGATTTATCGAGCTCTTCGGGAGAGCTAATATCCGGACATTTTTGCGAATGTTTTGACCGATATTCCTTTGATCCCATCTCAATTGCAAAAGGAAATACTTTTTCATGAATAACTCTCTTAGCTCTCTTGTACTTAGACTTTCACTATTTTCACTTTTCTTTTCACTATCGGTTTCACTTTTCTTTTCACTATCGGTTTTCACTTTTTTTTCACTATCGGTTTCACTTTTCTTTTCACTATCGGTTTCACTTTTCTTTTCACTATCGGTTCACTTTTCTTTTCTATTGGTTTTACTTTTCTTTTCACTTGGTTTTACTTTTCTTTGTACCTTTTTTCATGTCTGATTTCGCGGAATCTTCTTCTTCAAGATTTTGGTTTTCAGCGATGTTTTTCTTTTTATTATCGGTTTCACTTAGATTCGAATTTAAAAGAAGTAATTTGCTTGGTATAATCCACGGTTTCGTTTTATATACATTAAAAAGCCGCACAAATTCTGGGAAGAACCAAAGTTCCAGATTCGAGATGGGACGATTTAGTATTTGTTCATTCATTCCCATCCAATCAAAAAAAGAATTTGGAGAATTAGGTTGATTGATTTCTGGATTTTGATTAATCGGAATATAAAAAGGGTCTTTTTCTTGTTTCTCAATTGGATCAATTAATTGATCGTTATTAGTCCCAATTGGAGTCTTTTGATTACTGCTGGGATTGATCTCTTCTTCGGGATTGATCTCTTCTTCGGGATTGATCTCTTCTTCGGGATTGATCTCTTCCTCTTCTTCTTTATCAATTGCATAAAATATTTCCTTATTAGTCCCAATTGGAGTCTTTTGATTACTGCTGGGATTGATCTTCCTCTTCTTCTTTATCAATTGGATCAATTAATTGAAAATATTAGTCCCAATTCGAGTCTTTTGATTACTGCTGGGATTTACCGCGACCCAGGATTCAATAGCCACTTTTTTTCTAAGATCAAAATAGATATTTTCCCAATTAAAATATTTTCTATTAAGATTTTTTTCTATATATGGAATATATACCCTTTCTATTCTTCCTATAAAAATATTGATAGGGATACTTCCTGTTATCGCAAACAAGGAGTTTTGCGACATGTTGTAATTATCAGAAACCGCTTGCCTTTTAGTTACTTGAGGGATTGATCTATAAAAAACCGAGTCACCTTTATTTTCATTATTAATGGATTTATATGATAAAAGATCATATCTATAGCATTTTTGAAAATTATCTTTTTGATTCGATAATGAGTTAGGACCCTTTTTTTTCTTGTAATGACTTAATTGGTATTTTCCACATGAATTCCATTTTTTTAAATCTTTTTTTGAGACCTACAATATCGATTAACCCTATTTCGCCATTTTTGTTTTTGTGACATTAAGCTAGACCAGATAATCTGAGATAAATCGTATTGATAATTCCCTCTTAACCAATTTTTCCATTGACTCGTTATAGACCGCTGAAGTTTCTTATGTATTACTTCAGACTGAAATATTCCTTGTGTTCGAAAGGAGTCTTTCATTTGAGTTTTAAGGAAGAAAGATGTTCCATGATGTTGAAGAACGGATCTTAATTTAGACAAGTTAACAACCCCGGTTTGTGATATTTTGTAAAATACATATGCTTGTGACAAGTTGGATAAATCACAAAAAATTTCTGAATTTTTCTTACAACTATTATAAGTATAAGTTTTTATATTTGAAATAAAGTGAATTGTATTTTTAGTTTTTTTATTAATTATTTTTTATTTGTTTCATTCTTGGAAATATATTTTTCAATCAAATTTTTTGTCGATTCAACAAAGAGTTGTGTATTCGTTTGGCAAATATGAATAGTAGATAAACAAATATCGTTATATATTCTTTGAATGAAAAATTTTCTAAAATAATGAAATTTACATATTATGTTTTTTAGTTTTACTATTTGCCAAATCTTTTTTGACAACTCTAATCTACAACTTTTTTTGTAAGTACTAATATCTAGTTCTAGAGTTACTTTTTTTTTCTCTTCGGTAATTCTTTCTATTTGATTTTTGATTGTACTTGTTCTATCAGTCATATCTTGCATTTTAGTTTCTATCAGTGAAGAATTTGTCCAATCTGGAATTTGAATTTTTTGAATTTGACTAAAAGATTCATCAATTATCTGGTTGCTTATTCTAGAATCTTTTTCTTTTTCCATTCCACCTATTTCTCTCGATCTAAATAATAAAATTGGTTTACCCTTGGAGAGGTCTTTTTCTATAAACGGAAGATTTTGGTTGTTGTTCTTGTTTCTTTTGAAACTTTTTTAAATAATTTTATTTATTTTTTTTAAAACGCTTTCAGCTGTAACCTTTTCATATTTTCCAATTTTTTTTTCGATTCCTTTAAAATGGGCTCAAAAAAGGAAGGTGTTTTTCGGGGAGAGCCAAAAGGCAGTTCTGTTTCCCTTCCAAAAATTGTTAAAAAAACAAAACGTCATCACGAGAAGTTAGCGGTTTAGATGTGTGCCAAGGTTTCAGATGGAAAGGATATACAATCTTGATCTGAATACCTTGTGTCAACCAATTTCCGGAAATTCTGTTTCGGATACCGGATTACCAGTATAAGTGCACTTAATATGCTTTTCTCTATTCCATTCCTCGAAATCTTCAGACCATTCAGGAATTTGCAATAATAGCATACGTCCAAGATTTTTACCGATTATCAATGAAGGTAATATAAGATTTTTTTCTAAGACTTGATTGGGCTATTAAAATGCAACCCCTTAACATTTGGGTAATTTCAAAAGTATCCCAGGTTTCCCCTATCTCTAATCGCTTTTTTCCTTTACTCGGTCGTTTTTTTTTAGATTCTCTTTTGGTTTTTCTTCTCTTTTTGTTTGTTCGTCTGTAGACTCTAAAATCCTGAACCCTTTTCCCGCCGACCAATTTCTAAAAATTCGGTTCAGTTGAACCGGGCGGGGGATAGCAAAAGAAAAAAGTTTTTTTTTTTTTATCCTGTCAAAAAAAAGGGGGGAATGTGCATTTGCTTGAAACAGTTTCTCAATAACAATTTTACGCCTTTGAGTTCGCATAGAGCCTTTGATTAAGCCGTGCTTAAAATCGGGTTGGTGTGCATAACGCATCAAAACAAGCCCTTCTCTTCATCTTCTTTAGCCTCTTCTTCTGGGGTTTTAGTCTTGGTTTCTTTATTCACAGTATCAGTCTCTTTGCTAGCATTAGTCTTCGTTTCTTTATTCACAGTATCAGTCTCTTTGCTAGCATTAGGCTTCGTTTCTTTATCAACAGTATCAGTTTCTTTGCTAGCATTAGTCTTCGTTTCTTTATTCACAGTATCAGTCTCTTTGCTAGCATTAGTCTTGGTTTCTTTATCAACAGTATCAGTCTCTTTGCTAGCATTAGGCTTCGTTTCTTTATTCACAGTATTAGTCTCTTTGCTAGCATTAGTCTTGGTTTCTTTATCAATAGTATCAGTCTCTTTGTAGCATTAGGCTTCGTTTCTTTATCAAACAGTATCAGTCTCTTTGCTAGCATTAGTCTTGGTTTCTTTATCAACAGTATTATCTCTTTGCTAGCATTAGTCTTGGTTTCTTATCAATAGTATCAGTCTCTTTGCTAGCATTAGGCTTCGTTTCTTTATTCACAGTATCCAGTCTCTTTGCTAGCATTAGGCTTCGTTTTCTTTATCTGTAGCTTTAGTAGTAGTATGAGTCTCTGTAGGATCAAAAAGAAGATATTCACCTACGCCCTTCTTGAACGAATTTCATGCTCTGCTGGCGGACTGTAGTGAAATGATAGTTGTTCCAATTCACTGATTAATTTGTATGACCATCGAGGACTTTTTTACTTATTTTGTGTATTACAATAGATGAAAACGCATCAATTTCTAAAATATCACCAATTTCTAAAGTATTCGTATTTTGTCAAAATTTTCGTAATTGGAATTCGGGAGAAGAAATCATGTAACCGATTTTGCTCACCTGTCTCTCTCGAATCTGCGATCAAAGTATTTTTTATGATGGAAGGCGGAAGCTCTTTTTTGATTTTTCCACGGTATGGCCCGTTTAAGAAAGGATCATACATTTGGGTAAGTAAGTATTCTTGTTTAGTCGTATCATCTTCTATACATAATCGAGTTCTTGTTTCAAGTATCTCCACTGCTTTTTTGTTCCCGTTCTTTTTCCTGTTCTATTTCTCATCTTTTTTCTTGTCTAGAATGGTTAAATTCTATTGAAAAAAATCATTTTTAAGATGATTCATTTTTTTTTTGTTTCTAGAAACCCAAGCATTGTCCCAATTGACTTAGAAAGAGTTTTTTCTGAGTAGGATATTTATTTTCTTTTGATCGAGATCATTCTCTCTCCTCTCCGTATATCACAATATAAAAGTTGCATAACGAAAATCCATTTTGGACAAAGAGTTTAAACGAGATTATCTTTCATGATTATCTAGCGTGAACTTTTGTTGTTAGGAAATCTTGATAGAAAAAGTATTCTGATGATCATTATTCTGTTACTTTTTACCAAAAATAGACATCGATTGATCTATTATTATATGAATTGTGATGCTGACATTACCTGGGCATGGTCATACAGATAACCATTTCGCATCGTTGAATATAACAATCTCATAAGTCTATAATATCGGAGTGGCCTAGCCAGAGTGATGAATTTGTTTTCCATATTGCATATATATATAGGTGGTATTGAGATACGACGGTAATATTCACTCTTCTTTTTTGAGTACTTCTGAATTTATTGACTTTTCGTGACATAATACTACTGGTAATAAGTACAGGATTTATCAGAGTGGAATTCTTACTGTCAGGTTAATGCTAGAATGTCCGCCGTTGTTCCCTCGCTTTTTTTTTGGTCTACTTTTTGAATACTTTTTTCGATGTTTTATAAGTAGCAAGGAGAGCTGAATTAGATTACGCAATGTGATATTCGGTTGATCTTAAGTACTTATATCTTATGCTCGCCCAATAAGTATGTACTCTGTATCTAATTCTTATGTTGATTCCAAAATACATCGATATGTAGCTTGATGAATGCCTTATACTGTTTATAATAATCGGTACTGATTTTGGTCATTTTATCGTAGCTATCGATGATCCTGTGACCTTCACAATGATCTAATTGCGTGTCTAAGACATCACTATTCTAATGAATAAAGGTTGATCTGCTAGACATTATAAGAGGGAATAGATACTGATAGAAGATAAAGAACGAAGACTATTTGTAGCAAGGACTGATACTGTTTTGATAAAGAAACCAGATAAGTAGCAAAGAGACTGATTTACTGTGAAAAGAACGAAGGATAGATGCTAGCAAGAGAATTGATACTTTTGATAAAGGTGAACGAGAGGGGCTAATGCTAGCAAATGATGTCTGCCATATGATACTAGTGAAGATGTGAGAGAAGAACTCAGAGTAAAAAAAATGGTGTGCAAAGGATCAAAAACTGATCAGTGAATATTGAAAAAAATAGTACATAGAATCCTACGGAAGATGGAGGATTCGAGTTGATAGGAAAGGGATTGTTTTGCTGTAGCCACACCAGATTTTATAGACGAGGCGCATTTTCATACATGGCTCTCACTGCTATGACTCTAATATTAGGCGCCTTAAAATTGTTATTGAAAATGTTTCAGAATGCTGCCTTCTCCTCTCTATTATTTATGAACGATATGATGTAATTTACATAGACACATATATTTCATTTAATTTTGCAATTCGTCCCAGTCCACGGGTTCTCTAGACGTTTTTTATGATGTGGGCTCGAGGGAAAAGTTCAGGATTTTAGAGTTCAGACGAATAGAACCAAAGAAGACAAGAGAAGAAACCAAAAAAGAAAGATCTCAATTGTATAACAGGAAAAAAAACGCGATGTAACAAAAGGTCTATGTAAATAGCTATTGGAGTAGAGAATAACGTGGGGTACCTGGGATATGACTTGTGAATTACCAACTGTTAAGGGAGATGCATTTTTCTCATTGCCCCGAACTGAACGTTTTTTAGAAGAATAATCAATATATTACGTTCATTGATATCGTAGTGTTATGTAGCGAGTATGTAACTGCCTCTGTTATTGTCAAAATTCCTAGTAGATGGTCTGAAGTTTCAGGAATGTGAAAATGGGAATGGCATATTTTTAGTGCATTAGCAAATATATGGTAATCCCCTGGTTCGAAACGCAAGCAGGTTTCGCGAGATAATTTTGATTGGAACCAATGGTAGGTTCAATTTCAAGGATTTGGTTATGCACAATATACCATCTGAAACCTCTGGGGTTTCTGACTTTTCCAGAAGATCTGGAAAAACGAAGACATCTAACTAGTATAAAACCTTCTGTGATGGTTTGTTTTTTACAGTTTTTGGGCAATGGATTAACAGAATTGCTTTTAGCGCTGATCCCCGAAAAACATTTCTTTTTGAGCCCATTTTAAAGGACTGAAAAAAAATTGGACAAATATGAACGGTTACAGCTGAAAGCGGTTTTAATAATTCAAAGCAAATAATTATAACGGAATTTTAAACAGTTTCAAAGAAGAGCTATGAACAATCATAACATATAATTATTTGTTTATAGATAGAATACTGAATATGCAATAGGTAAAACAATTTTAGTAATTATTTAGATTCGGAAAGTCGAATACTGGTGGAATGAAAAGAAAAGATTCTAGAATAAGACCAGATATTGATGATCTTTTAGTCAATTCCAAATAAATTCGATTGGCAATTCTTCACTGATGAATAAAAGCAACGATATGCTGAATAGAACAAGTACAATCAAAAATAAATGAAGAATACCCGGAAGAGAAAAAAGTAATTTAGAATGATATTTAGTATTACAAAAAAAGTTGTGATTAAGTGTCAAAAAGCTTGGCAAATAGTAAACTAAACATAATATGTATTTATTAATTTTAGAAAATTTTTATTCAAAGAATATATAGTATTTGTTATACTTAATTTGCAGACGATACAAAACTCTTTGTTGAATCGACAAAAAAATTGATTGAAAATATTATTTCAAAGAATGAAACAAATAAAAAATATATAAAAACTAAAAATACAATATTTATAATATAAAAACCTTTATCTTATAATAGTTGTTAAGAAAATCAGAATTTTTGTGATTTCCAACTTGTCCAAGCAATATTTTTATTTTACAAAATATCAACAGGCGTTGTTATTTGTCTAAATTAAGTCGGTTCTTCATCAATGGAACATCTTTCTTCCTTAAACCTTCAAATGAAAGTCCTTTCAAACAAGGAATATTTCGTCTGACTTGTTACTAAGAAATAGAGGTCTATAACGCGTATATTGAAATTTGGTTAAGAGGGAATTTATATCTACTATTGTCTTTTTTTGGGTTTTTACTTCTGGTTTGCCTATGTTACCTCAAAAAAAATGGAACCAGAGTTTAGTCTAAGTGAGAGTTAGGTCTCAAAAAAAGATTTAAAAAAGTGGAATTAAATATGTTGGAAAATACCAATTAGTATTAAGAAAAATGAAAGGTCCTACTATTATGAATCCAAAAAGGAATTTTTCAAGAATGTATGGCATATGATTTATCTTATCCATTAATAATGAAAATAAAGGTGCTCGGTTTTTTTATGATCAATTCCTTGTCAAGTATAAAGACTAGAAGAAAAGCGCGCTTATCTAGATATTAAAAATGCTACGCCAAATACTACATGTTTGCGATAAAGCAGGTAGCATAGTCCTCCGTCATAGTATATATTCGTGAGAATAAGAAGGTAATTATTATCATTTATTGTAAAATTTTTTTGTATGAAATATTATTATAAATATAGGGAAAATATTTTTTGATCTTAGAAAAAAAAGCTGGCTATTGAATCTGGCGTCGCCCGGTATCCAGCAGCTGCAAAAGATACGAATTTGGGCTAAATAATTGATAAATATATTGAAGGAAAATTGTCAATGAATGAAAGAGGAAGGAACGCATCTCATAAATCCCGCCGTATAGATGATGATTTGTTAGGTTACTTCACATAATAAGGATATGTAATATTTTTGATCTTTGATAAAAGAGAAAAAAAGAGGATAGATGCTTGTGAAAAATCCGAACGATTACTCAGTTCGAACAAGTCTCGAATCAATCCGGGGAAGAGTAGATCTAATTGTTTACAGCTAGATATCATAAAGGAATATCATTTGGATTAAATTAACGATCCAATTAATTGTTAAGTTTGATTGATCACATAGAAAAAAGACTTTTTAATATAATTACGATTATAAAATCAGAACTCCATTTATGAAACTCTTATTCTCCAAATTTTTTTTTGAAATATGGGATGGGATGAGATGAAATAAGATACTGTCGAATCGATTGAGACTTTTTTCGGTTGTTCAGAATATATTGTGTGGCTTGTTTTCAATGTAATATAAGATCTAGATTACCGGTGGAATTTTTATCCAATGAAATTTTCTTGATTTATCTAATCTTGAACTATCTAAGTGAAACCGAATATATAAAAGAAATCAGCCCCGCTGAAACCAAATCTTGAAGAAGGAAGATTCCGCGGAAAATTCAGACATGAAAAATAGGAAATTCGATAGGTTCATGTGATAAATGTTAGTACCAATAGTTTGAAATGAATAAGTAATAGATTTCCAATTATTGAAATGTATACGTTAGAAAAACGATATTTGAGAAAGAAAAGTTAATGTAGTTTAGAAAGTAACGAAGCGGTAGTGAAAGAAAAGTGAAATCGATTTAGGGTAAGAAAAGTTGAAGATACCGATGTGTGTTAAAGAAAAATTACTGTGACGTGTGAAAAGTAAGGTCTTATAATGTACATGAGAGTTAGAGTTAAGTTTATTGAATGATATAAAATGTTTTTTGTTGTAATTTGATGGTATTGGGTCAAAGGATTCGGTCAACATTTCTATAAAATAGTTCTGGGACTTTAGCTCTCCCCGAAGAGTCTAGTAAAAAATTTTTACGCAACTGATCAGTTTCAATCATTGCATATTGGATAATCAGGAGAGATATGATACAATTCATAATGTTGATGTGGATAAGGTCGATCGAAAGCATTTGAGTACTTGTTAATGATTTTTCTCCACAAATGCAGTAGCTTCGAATGGTTGTGGACGCCCTTGGACTGGTTGTAAAAAAGTATGGAATCTTTTTATGTTAAAGCACTACGGTATTTCGTGAAATGCAGAGTAAAACAAATCAGTGATCCTAACGATTTTACGAAACGAAAGAATTTGGTTCGAGCCGTTAAGAGAACATTAGATGTTTTGATCGCGACATTGTTTTGAAAATATATTTTACTGCTTAGATTGGCGGTAGTAGAGAATTGAGAGATTATTC